>VSDK01023828.1:597706-626196 GCA_009767595.1 Symbiodinium kawagutii
TGCTGACCGACTTCCATCGGCGGGTCCTCAAGTGCCACACCTGTCAGGTGAGCGGTCGTGGGGGGGTCGTGGGGGGGTTACGGCGAAGAATTGGAGAAGATTAACCAATGATTGACCAATTCTCATAGTAAATCTTAAAGAGTTCTCATGAGGTTACAGGATTGGCTATTACGGTGAAGAATTAGCGAAGAATTGGTGAAAACGAGAGAATTGGCTAAGAATTGGCTAAGAATTTTAGGCTATAGAATTGGTCGTTGCCAGAATTGCGAAAAGATTGTCGATCATTGGGTAATAGATGGTTAATCATTGATTCATTAGTGTTGTACTTGTTTACAATGGTTATATAAGGTAATTCTTGATGGTTGTATAAGTATTTGGCAATACTTTACAATGGTCATGATTATTCAACCAAATCATTTGTTCACAGATCAAATATTTGGTCTATGGTAGTTCTTGTTGTTTCGTGGCGTATAGGCTCCCAGTTGATGTCCTGCTTGCGGAGGCGGACAACGAGTTCGGGTTGGCATCGCACGGGCCATCTATGGTGTCTTGGCGAGGCCTTCAGGTGGAGTTGGCCTGCAAGAATGGATGGTGTCCCAGCTGTGGTGGCACTATTTCTTGAAAGCTTATCCATTGAACTCACCAAGATCCTTGGCCATGAATGGATTGTTTCCCATATTGGTGTATCAGGAAACGACCATCATCCATACATTGATCGAGGCACCAGCGGTTTCCGCTGTCTATCGATGTCCTAACATCAGCAATTCTGCGCGAGGTTTTTGACCTGCCATATTTTTGTGTGGGGGTCTGAAGATAGGGAACCCCCGAAATGGTTGAATTTTTAGTATAGATGATTATGAATGGATGATGGGGTCCCCTATTTTGAGAAACACCCATATACTATTGCCTATTGATGGTTCATCAAGAATGATTTCGGGGTACCTCCATTTTGAGAAACATCCGTATCTCTATGTGTTTACATAGCTTCGGTGCATGTAGATATTTTTTTGAATATCCTCTTAACACCAAAAAGGCAAATATTCAAATTCATAGAGGTTAAGAGCCTGCTTGCTTAGAATTTGATTGGTTCAAGCCGTCATGTGCGGTGTTCGTGTTGGTATTATAACTAAATCGGGTGGAAAGGAATTCTCATGCTGAATCATTCGGTGCATTGATTGCCTCGAATTGGTTGATCACAGTCCATCGTGGTTGTGGTCGATACTGGTCAACAAGGGCCAGGCACACGTAGTCATGTTTGATATAGTGGCCAAGAAAGGTTAGAAGTAATGACACAATTATTTTGATCAGGTGATATGTCGCTTGCTCCCAGGTGTCATCATGGTGACTCTACGACCTGACCTGTTAAGGAACCCGATCCACTGCCCTGAGAGCCAGGCTCAAACCCCTATCCCCTGCTTGATTAACTATGGTCATTCCTTACACAACCATCGTGTGAGAATAGTTTTCAACCAACCACTAGGGCATGCCTTGGTCAAGTATTTGATGATCCCATAGTACTAGTACCTCGTTCTTACATAAAATTATCTGACAAGCAAAGAGCATTCCTTGGTTCAAGTATCCAATGAACGTCCCAACATGGGTCGTTTGAACATGCCACTTTCGCATGGGACCAGTGAAGACACAAGTCTGGGACTGTTTTGCAGTGCCACCAGGTTGCAACGGACCTGGTCAGAGTGACCAAGAACTATAAGTTGTACAATATATGTATGTGTATATATATATATTGATTCATGGATCATTCCACAAGACGTGGCAGATACCCACCAGCTAGAAACAATATGAAACAATAAGTTTATATACATCATCATATATCATATATGGCATATCTCTAAATCTGTTTGGTATATCCATATATCACTGGGTATGATGGTAAAATCGACAGAAAATCATGGCTTTAAGGAATGATTAGAAGGGTTTCCATCAGATTTTTTTCCATGGACTTAGCCATAGTTACATACATTTTTCATATATATATATATATATTTGTATTTAGAATCATTTTTATATACGTTAGCTATATTTTTTTATATTTATATGTATACAGTTCTCTCATTTGTTTTACATATGTAGTCTTATAACTATATATGTATATTTATTTATTTATATAGATATTTGTTTCAATACATATATGAATGATATGAATGTATGATACCTTAAACAATTATACCTATTGAAAGTGGCAGTCCCTTGTGACAGCCCTGAGGTTACCCCGAGCTGTGTTTGTTGGTCCAGCCGGCTCGCTTGCAGCATCCCTCCGAACTGTTTGGGTTGTTTGATCGGTGCTCACACCAGAAGTTGATTCTGGAGTCAGTGGCAAGCAACATGAAGACGGTAATCAAGCATCAGAAACAGATACCTACCCATAGATTTTGTGTTCAAATATGTACAGATTTCATCCACACAACATGTATGTATCCATTTGTACACATACACATAGCCACCCGGTGTCTTCGTTTGGACACCAAACCAGGCTCATGACCTACCCCGCCTGCAGTTTTATGCAGCAAATAGAGCCTTGTTCATCAACTCAACTGGTTGGCGGTTTCGATCATTACTGCTTTGATATTGTTGATTAGTTTTCAAATGGTTTCTAGTTTCTAGAGCCAACAGTTTATGGCAAAATTATGTAAATTGAATGTATGTATATACTATTGGCAATCACCATTGTTCATGGCTTGATATGAAATGATATAGCATTGTCGTGATAACATGTATCACCTGTTAGTGATGTTGTTGATGATAGCTGCATTAATCTCTATGGTTGTCATTGGTTGATTACCGTTTTCAATATTGTTTATCCAACATTTGGCATGGTTGATTGATTACTCTTTTTCAGAGGGGTTGCAACGGCTATCCAGTCAATGTGTTTTTTCTTAAATACTTAAAATGGGGGTACCCTCAGCTATCATCTAGTTTATGAACCATTTATAGTACTGTAATCATGTGTAAGCACTCAACCAAATTTGGAGGGGTCCCCAAATTGGCATGTTGGAATGTTCTTCAGATCCTCCTCTCGCTTCTTTAGGACTCTCCCTTCGCCAGTCTGGACCCTGCCACCTGCTGGGGAACTTAGAGCGTCGGCGCCTGGAGCTTTGGAATGCTTGAGGATGGTGCTGATGAATGGTTCATGATGAAAGTTGGTCATGGTTGAGGATGCGTGGTGATGATGATGGTGGTGGTGGTGATGATGATGCTGGTGGTGGTGGTGGTGGTCATTATTTTGAACGATGATTCAATTCATTGCTGACGACTGTCAATCAAGTACAACCAATGATATGGATGCAACGGACTGATGATGAGATGATTACAAACAAGATTGGTTGTTGGTTGTCTTGTTTGTTTGTTGCATGTGTGTTGTTTTTTGTGTACAGTGGTACCAGTGATGTCTCTGAGGTTCGCTGGTGTGGCATGCAGCAATTCGAGGCAATGAAAAATCACAGCTGCTGGTGGTGTCGCGCTGGGTCGCCGAAAACAGCAGCCGACAACAGCAAACTGTTCTCCAAAGCTTAGTGCTTATAGCCAACAATAGATAGACAATGTAACAATAGAGGATATACCAACTACCAACTATAAGGGATCATGAGGGATAGTAAGGGATAATGACCAACTACAATAGAGGATATACCATATTTATATATATATATGGTAGTTTCTCAGATCCTTGGAGTAGCCCCTAAACTATCCTTTCTTAACCATTTGTAGCAATAAACCAACCTGTTTTAGGGGTCCTCTATTTTTGGAAGCCACCAGATGCACCATGAGACACTAGTGAGGCAATTTTCCGGACTTCCAAGCTGGCTGGTATACAGGTGTTAGCGTTCTTCAGATACACCAGATCACCAGCAAATCTTAGATACACCTATTTTGTATCCCAATTTGCATAGCAAGCAGGCAGATCTGGGAACCCGGCTTAAGAGCGAGGGGTGACTTGTCAGGCAGTACTCTGTAAAACAGATAGTTGGAGAACTCTAGTGGAGCAGCAGCAACCCTGTCGGAAAGACCTGATTTCGCAATCTTATGGTTTCGTGTTAATGTGGGAAGATCCATTACAGGAGGATAAAACCATCCCAAAATGGTCGTGTTCGTACGGAATTTGGCCAGACAGGTACACCATTTCTGGACATCCACAGAGTTTGTGCATATATTCAATGATATTACATGTATGTACATATTAAAATCTAAATTAGACATACAATGGGTGAAAGTACCTTTATTCAACTTGATAATTCTGGAGGATTTTTTCATCAGGAAGTAGCGCCAACACACCGATATAGTGCACTCTCAAAAGCGATAATCCAAGATAACCTGAGATGTCGAGTGCTATGGTGTCAATGGCAACCTTCGCCACCATGTCCGGCCGCAACCACATTTATATATATATATATATAAATATATTTCGTTATATATAAATATTATATTTATATATACATAAATATTTATGTATCAAAAGAATATATATATATATATATATAAACTTTGCAAAACTTTTTTGTTTCTGGTTTGGAGGTGTTTAAAAAGTGAAAGGATATTTCCATTTTTGTTTTCCGAATCATCAAGGAATTTGCAACAAGAAGGAAAACTATCAAAGGGAATGAGCAATTTACAGCACATTAAAGCTATTGTTACAAATGACATCATGAAAACAATCACGAAAGGATGAGCCATGAGTGAACAAATCAAACAAATTTACAACAAATGTACAACAATTTTAAAACAATTTTACAACAAATCATCAACAAAGTGTTCTTTTGCCATGAGTGGCCCATCGGGCCCATCCAGTGATGATGTCTTGATTTTTTGTGCGAAAGGCTTATGCCCAAGCCAGACTCACCACTTTGTTAATGTTTGTTGTTAGTTATAATTTTACTAGATCTCATTAATCTCTTGATATTTGCTTGTAATTGTATATATTATATAGATTAATTTTATGGTTATTACATCCTGCTGTTTTTGATGATCATTGCTCGTGATCAACCGATATCACTGTTTTCCCACCTAACTGGGCCTAGCTTCGCCTTCCGAAGGAATGCTGAAGAACAGCGCAGTCGTCTTCACAACGACCTCAGCACAGTTGGCGAAAGCTTCTCGGTGTCTGGGGGAGCAGGTTGCCAGGATCTGAAGAATAGGATTGACATCTTGGGTCGAACCATTCCTGGGAAGATTCCTGGGGTTCCATGGCCCATCTTTGTCGTTCCTTCTGCAGCAAGATTGGTTCGAACTCGTGGGAATATTGCTAGCTAGCAACTCACCCGGGTTGTTCAACCTTCCTGTCGGTTGGTATGCCGTCGAAAGATGTAACACCAGCCGAGATAAAATGTAACACCAGCCGAGGTGGTGATAGATTGAACATGTCGATTTGATTGTGCCGCAACAGAGCAAGATTTTCTGTTCAATGTGTAAATGTTTAGCCGAAGGTGTTTTTTCAACATGATGTTTGGCCAAAAGCCTAGCTTCAGATGAAATTGGTTAAACACTTCCACTGCCTGGTGTTTGATCCTGCATAGTGATAGGGTAGCCCCAAGCTTTCTGTTTTGTTTTTGTTGTGGCAGTTTCCCAAAGTTTGATCTATGCTTGGATTCGGGATACCAAGAATTCCAAGCGCTCGCAAAAGCAGCCATTATTGACCATTGAATATGTTTGCATTGTTGGCTACCATTCACAACTGTTATGGTACTGCAGCCATTAAGAATAGCTAGTTGTTGATTTGCTCCAGTAAATCAGTTGGTTCGCTGAATGATGCTTAAGCATGTCATTATTCATCAGTTGTGTTCACCATCATTGAATATTCACAGCCATCAATTGGCCATCCATCACATCCATCACAAAGTGAAGCAAAATCATGATCAACCACATTCTCATCAACCAAATGATGATCAACCAAATATTGATCAACCAAATTTATACCCATGAGAACACCCGGAATGAGAACAGCCTCATTGAATCTTTTTGTTGGGTGTTGGGCTCCAAAAGTCTCCGTCCAAGGCTGCCGACGTGGTGCTGGTTTTGGAGGACAATCGTTGTGGGGGTGTGGGGATGAACCGTGGGACTCCAAGGGGCAGGCTGGGAAGTTGTGGGCAGCAGCTCACGAGGACAAGCAGATGTGGTGAACTCTCAAGTCATAGGGGGTACCCCCCGGTTATCATCCAGTTTTTTAGTGTTCAAACCGTTTATAGTAATAAACCATAATAAACCATCCATTTTGGGGGGTCCTAATTTTCGGAGAACCGCCATGTGTTTGTCCAGAAATGGTGCCGATACCAACTATCCAATAGTCACTGTTGTTAATAGAAAGATCTCCCCAGTCTTGGGGGGTACACCATGGCTTTGGACAAGCAACCATACGTTTCATCGGGAAAGCCGCGTGCTTAAGGGGGTTTAGCGAGATTTCAAGCTCTCACCATCAGTAATCCGCACCAAGAACAGGATAAGCAACAATAGCACGTCACATTGAGCTGCTAGGCCCTCCGATAGCTGGGATTTTCGGCTGTGATCATCTTGAGCACAACAAGCTACCACTGGACCTTCGCTTCCCAAAACCAATCACGCCAAAGTTGGTTAACGTCAGTCAGAGGGGATCACAATAATCAATCATAGGCGACATCGAACAAAGATAGCAAGGACAACAACATATAACTGTCATTAGTTTGGAATGAAACACTTGAGTTTTGTCACTGATCACATGAGCCGAATTTCAAGAATCTGATGAACAGACAGCAATTTGGTATTCATTCCGGGGTCCTAGGTTGGTCTTAGTCCTTCTCAAAACCAAGGTCCTTTGTGCTGGGCAATAAGCCACTTCCCAAGCACGGGATGAACCATTTGACAATTCTCTATGTTGGTTATGTGTCCATTTGCCAGCAAGTATCCAGCTGTCCAAAGTGGCATGAGATTACCCTGTGACTAACTCCGGTAGAGACTCTACGGTTCGAGATGAGACATGGCCTCCAAGCTCGCTTGTGCGGCCTATGTTCCTCCTGTTTGGCATTCACTGCACCACCCTCAAGTGATTGGCCCCAACGAGTAGCAGCCATGGGTCCAAAGTATTGCCGCTGCCGCGCCACTTTGGCTTCCAGTTGACCCCCCAAAGTTTGCAAATCCACCCGAATGTCATGCTTGAAGGGACTCATCGTAGAGCGGTTGTATGTTGGGAGCACAAATCATGTGTCGTCGGTGCGTAAACAAATAAGTTCTTGCCGTGCCGATGCAAACATGTAAGGACAGACACATGGCAAATGGTCTTCTCCAAATGTCATGAACCTATGGATTACGAAACATGGTGAGTGCCGTATCTAGCCCATATGGTCGTTTATTGGTGAGAATTGATCCGTTGCTATTCACCAGCACCCAACCATTATCAACCAGTAGTTCACCCTGAAAAAATAACATATCCATCCAGTATCAATCAAAGGACGACCATTAACCCCCCTATTTGAAACCATGATTAACCATCACTTAGCCACTATTGACCCCTACTAAGCTGAACTAACCACTCCTAACCACCCATAACCACCCCATCAACCACCACATTGGACAGCCCCGGGTCGCTGCTCCTGTCGCTTCCCGCCGCGTCGATGGATTCTCCGAGCTACTCCCGCAGCTCCCACAATGATCGGCTGCCGGCCGGGGCCCCCGCCTCCCCTGCGTTCCTTCCACGCAACAGGCCGTTGAACCTCACTGAGATTCAGTTTCCGGTTGATATAATACCATACATATATAGTATACATATACATTATAGCATATATACTGATTTATAGATATGTTTCTGTGTAGAAAATAAATGAATCTGCATGATATGTTCACATATACATGTATGTATAAATGTGAAAAATATACATATGCAAACAAACAAAGTCTGATTGGTGTAAGCACTGCTTTCCACTTTTTCTCATGGTGGCTGTACCTTCTGGAAACTAAACCTGGAAGCCAAAAGAATCACATATGTTCGATCTGGAAGTGACATGCTGATAGCTGGTTGGATTTGCCAAACAGTTTTGTTGGTTTGCTATATTATCACCGATTATCAACTAGCAATTCACCATCAATTCAACACAACAAAACCGTAGTACGCCACGTATTAACCACAGACTAGCCATTGATGGATAACGGTTGACGGTCAACCCTGTCTAAGCATCATCAACCTCCATTAACAGTGATGGACTATCAATGAATCATGCAAGAAGCATCATTGGCCTTGGTTCACCAACCATTTGTTTTTCAATGAATTTACCCTTCAATCACCATTTCACCATTATCAATTATCAACCATGATTCTCCGTTTTCAACTATTATTGTGATACTCATCATTACATGATTCACAGCAAAGATCCGTGAAGGATACTTAATCATCAACCATTACCACAAACAACCCACTATTATTGTCCATCAAATACCCATATATATTCATGAGCCAATGCCATGATCCACCAGTCTTGGATGTCAGCCATTATTTCCTGGGCACCCCTTGGCGCATCTCACCCGGCACCAGGCGTTTGCTGGTCTCCCGCCTGGGCGACCGCATGGAGCGTCGTGGTGGAACCACGGGTTCGGGGGTGGGCCAACTGGCGTCCTCCAGCGAGGAGGACGAGGGCCCGCAGCGACGTTGTGCCAAGTGTGGGCACCTGAAGCTTGGACCGGTGGCGGCGCCAAGGGTCCCGGTGGGTTCAACAGTGGGTGACTTGGGCGGTTCTGAAGCCAGCGACTGACTAGGACCCTCAAATTGGATGGTTCCAGTTGGTGAATTTGATAGATTTTTTTTAATGGGCCGGGCCCCACCGAAAAAAGATCATTTTACAATTGGAAACCATAGGTTTAGGCGGTACCATTATTTTGGCACAAACCCACATGGAAGCTTCTCGAAGCCAGGGATGTTTCACCAACCAGCTGGTACCTATGTAGGTATTGTTCATCATTGAAGCTATTATTTGGCTGACCCTCACCACACCAGATCTTACTGCGCGGATGATTATGGTGTATGCGATTCACTTCTTTTACATTTACATACAGTACATGCAAACTTGAGAACGCCAATTAATTTGCAGAATCTGTAATTCAATATTGACTAACAGACGATTTGATCTTCAACCAAGCCCTTGACATCCATCAGGCTGATGGGTATGCTCTTCTGTCGCAACTGCGGTCAACGGAGAAATGATGGTCTCGATGCCATGGATTTTTCCACCACCTTCGGAGGGATCAAAGAAGCCGTCGGAGAAGATCCACAGACGCGACGGAGGCATAGCCCTAGCCGAGGAAACAACGGGGCTTCCTTTGCGCCTTGGAAGTGTCTCTTAGCAACCGCTTGTTTTCTTGTAAAGCAATATTGGCACCTTTGTTTGATGTCCTTTGAATACAGGTTGTGAAGGATACTGTTTCAAAGGTTGTTTTATATATTATATATATTCCACTAGATGTTTAATCAAACAGGTACCCTTGTTTCGACATCAAATCCCCTTTGATCCATGTATTTGTATTTTCCAAACAATGGATTCTTGTGCCTGAGATCAATGAAGTCGTACAGTGCTTGGTGCTTGTTTGTATTGGACAGAAACTTGTCCGTTCACCTGCACGGCAAACGCCATTTGTTGCTGGCTCGTTGAACAGAGAATTCTGGGGAGCTTGATAAATGAGGATTGACGGTGGTTGACCATGACCATGATTGATAATGGTCAAACTGTGCACTCTTGTATGTAACATTCCACAACCATCTAAAGTATTAGTTGGTATGACATTGACCGCTTTAACTTAAACTCTGACCTGGTTTTTGTTTGTTTTCGGACTCATGCGGTAGTTTCTGAAAATACAGGCCCCCGAAAATGGACGGTGTATTTCAAGTCAATAAACTATGGGTGGTTTCTCAAGCCATGGGGGACCCAAAAAATGGTGTAAATGATTACTATCACGGATAATTTGGAGGGTCCCTTATGACTTGAGAAACCCCCATGTCGGATCATGTTGTTTTTCCACAGACGCTGAGTCCCTGAGCCTTGTGCTGAGGTGTTGCACTCCGTGGACGCCGTGTGCGCTGTGTTGCAGGACATGCTGCAGCTGAAATATGGCCACTCAGCGGCCGAGCCGTTACATCTGACACGAACCACCCGTCGTTGGCTTTTTGTGAGGTCAATTATAATCAACTACAACCGACTATAATCAACTATAGCCAACTACAACCGACTATAGTAAAATATGAAATTTTGGTGGATAATGCTTCTATAACCAACTGGAACCAACTAGATAGAAATAGCAGTAACAATATGTAACAATCATAATCAACCAGATGTGCTATGTGCTAGTGCTTTTGGTTTCTAATAGTGGCTTGGTATTTGCTTGAAACTCCGTGGCGATCCAATTATAGGGACGAAAGTCGCCTGGCACAAATGATTTGTTGGGCCTACCTTGAATCCATTTGTTGGGTATAGTCATCCACCTGAGAAGCATCCCTTGATCAATCACCAAGCTGGGGCGCCACAAGAAAATCATGGCAGAGATGTCTTTCTTCAAGTTCTTCGTCCAACGAATGTCTGATTCAATCAGCAAGTAGCAGAAGTGCTGGTACAAGGTGCTCATAGTATTGCTCCAAGGCCCTGGTTTTGACAACGCCCTATGGTCCCGGTCTCCAACCATCTAGTTGGACTGGGTCGGGTTGTTGGTTTACGTAGTGTTCTACGAGGTGCTGGGGTTGCCACCGCTGTTTCATCGGGATGATATGCCTCCGTCAACTGCAGGCATACTGCTGGATGATGCGGATTTGCTCAGCAAGCTTCGACACCACTGCAATGGCTCAACTCCGGAGGAGGTTGGACGATGGAGGGAGGAGGTTTGCCACGGACCGGGGTACTGGGCCAACCGAGTTGTGATGAATTGGCAGTTGGGATTACTTGGGGATGAATAGTGGTGTCCCAAAAATCCAATTGTTTCCCAGTTGTTTCAGTTGACATTTGGGATTACTGATGCAAGTGGTATCCCAAGATCACTTGTTTTTATTTCTTTATATTCTTAATGGACATGAGTCACCGCGGAGCCAGTTTTTGAACGGAGCCACTCGATTGTGGAGTCATGAAAATCTCAGGCGTCCATCCAGCTGTTTTTTAGCAAAACATCTCAGTTGTTGGTAGATACATTCATCAACATCTAGTATTTGGTTCAGGTACGAAACCTACAAGCATGCGCATTGCAACACACACATGGTGACCAACAGCACCAGGTTCTGGTTGTTGTTCTTGTTGTGGTGCCTGCTGTTGCTTTGACACAAAAGTCGGCTACACAAAGGCAGAGACAAGAAGCAAGCTGTCGGAATGCTAAGGAGTTGTTGGAAGAGCCTGTGCATTGTCACCAGAGCCGATGGCTAACCGGTTGCAAATGATCGGAAACCATATGGCAGCCTGTGACCGGTGCAATTCAACACATTTCAACACGATGTGCCAGGGATATCAGAGACATTTGGTTGATGGGAAGACACGAACAAATCTACCATAATAGCACCTATTGTTTTGGTTGCGCTGTCATTTTTCCCAAACTTGTTGTACGATTAGATAGCAACTCATGATCACATATAATCTGTTGCGCCATGCTCAAACAGCTTAGAAACCTCGTTTGATGAGCCATCACTAACCATGGCTCAAAAACCATGGCAAGGCATCTTTGCAGCTTAGAAAGCAGCTAATCAATGCTAATCAGCCATCACATGCACCGTACTCATCCATACTAACCAGACCCAAGCTCCAGCCCCTCAGCTGGCCATAGCTGGCCACAGTCCCAGGTGGTGAAGCTCTTCAACTCCCAACGGGATCTGCACGTGCGCAGCTCGAACTCCCAACGCTTGGTGTCGCTGCGCTTGGACTGGACGCCTTTAACGTCCTTCGAGGCGGTGCAAGCCAAGGTGGGGCCGAGGAGATCTGGCGATCAAGCAGAGTTACCGGCACGTGTTTGTTCAGTTGTGTGGTTTCTCAAGCCATCGGGGACCCGAAAAGTCGGTGGTTTATAACTGTACAGCAATTGATATTACCAATTGCCACTGTAACATTTTTTACTAATCCATGAAGTAGTCAATAGTGTATGATTTCATTGGGCTTAGTTCAGCTCCCTTCTAGGGTTAGCCACGGTTCTGTGGTGGACCAGTCTTGACGCTTGGCGAAACCGGTCAGGTGCGGTCCATGCCCGGAACTTCCTCGGTCGTTGCGGAGGTGCCGGGCCTGCTGACGGATGATGGCGAGACGGCCGCTGACTGTGCGGTGGCCGTGTTTCGCGAGGCTTACAGTTGCTGGGATGCAACGTTAATGGCGAGTTGGATCGATATGGCGAGCTGGGTCAAGTAGTTAACCAACCAACCAATGGTGGTTTCTAGCTGGTGAATGGTGAATAGTAGGGGGTGACAACCAACAATAATAGGGGATATAGCAGCTATATGGCCATGGGTCAATATGAACCAGTAATAGCGGGAAGACAATGGTTAATAATGGGGAACCAGGGGTACAGGGATATTGATTATGAAGTTTATGGAGGATAATGATAACTGATAACCAACAATTTTGATTTTGGGCATTAGCAATCATCGAAAGAAAGGTACTCGGTACAAACTCACTGCCCTTAGCCTTGCGGTCAATTGCCAAAACTAGTACTGTAACTATATTTCGGAGGTTCTGTTTGCGGGAATAGTTTGATGTCATCGCATCGCCAGCTACTTGTGGCGAAGCCTAACAATTTTCCACATGTGACTTCTTAAGTACAGGTAGATTTGGGGGGTTTTGGAAAGGTGTTCTGCGCAGGAATTCAAGGATCATAAAGGATTGACGATATTTTAGGGGGTTGATGCCGATTGCCTATGATGAATGTTGAGATTTCACAGCACAGGTTCTTTACCGGGTGCTTGGAAAAATCTGTGATTTTGATGATAACATGAGACATGTTGGGAATCCGCATGAAGTAAAGTCATATATTGTAAATGCCTTTGTTTTTTGCACTTGACTATGTAATGAGTGCCGAACATGGGCCCCCCTTCATGATTCCATGGAGTCTTTGTTTCAATGAAATCAATGGTATAACAACAACTGAATAATGTAATTGCATAATGGATAAATAACATCAATTGAAATACTTCATCGATTAGTTGGACAGGATCCAAGGATTATATATCCATTATTAATCAAACTTAATGGGGGACATTTTTAGTTGTTTCTGGAGATCGCACATTGACGGAAAGGTCTTGTGGCTGGAGATGCTGAGGTAGCTATCCCCGAAACCTCATTGGCCGCTGTCCCTGGGCGAGGATGAATCTGGAAGTTGGTTCCAGTGGTGCTGCCAACACACCGACCAAACTATCATGCGGAGTGATGGGGTTAAGTTGGGATTGGTAATCATGGTCAATGATGGTAATAATGGTGCATAATGGTGCTTGACAATGGTAATATCAAACTACCACCAGTGTGGTGATATGGTTCTGTCAGTTGTGACATTTGGCGTCAGGGTATGGGTCATAGCATGTCATACCCATATAGAACCAATCATGGGCAGCAGTTTACATCCCAAAAAAACTACAGCATCTAGTGTGGGCATTTGTGGCACGTGAACAGCTGGGGTACACGGCCCTGGACCTGTAGCCGTATGACATCCGGGTATAGGATATTTGGCATCACAAGTATCACAAGGCACATCTTGTTTACTGTACCTATCATTTTATAACGGTGATTTGTGAAGTGTTATCAAGCAATCAACCAATGAAGGATAGTGAAGGTCAACCAATGAAGGATAATGAAGGTGCCATGTACCAAGTATAAGCAGATGGCTCCCAACGGTACATGTGAGACCCGAACCTTCAATCAGTATTCCTGACAGATTTTTTCATGCAAAGCTTGATTCTTGAGAAATCCTGTTGATGGAGGAAATCCTGCACCACCTGGGATGGTTTAAACCCTATAAATAATGGGGTGAACAACCAACCAACTGGTGCAGGATTTCCTCCATCCACAGTCACAACCAAGTTAGAAATCACTTTGATTGTTCCACCAGCTGATAAGGCTTGCCAAATCTCGCAGTTGAACCTCACGTCTTTTAGAACCCCAGGATGATATGGGATGATACAGAGTTTTAACCTTCGAATTGTTGAATGCAGTTGGCCAATCTCTGGCTGGAAGGGGAGAAAACTCCATGGTGTTTGGTTGTGAGTTGTGTGTCAATATTGGCCATCCAAAAAACAGTGAATGGTGAACATCCCAACAATGACGACTGTAGATTGGCTAGGGGTACCCGGAAGTTGATCCAGGTTCGCCATTTGACAACTCCGCTGATGTTTGTTTTTCAGCCGGTGGGGCTTGACCATTCTGGGGAAGTGAGGGACCTCTGAATGGTGCTGATTGAGTCAGGTAACTAGTGCTGATAGTAGCTTTGCAACTGACCATCTATCCGGAAAACTACCTAGTTTTGCTAGTACATCCCATGGTAACTACTGCTAGTGACAATAGCACAATGTGTTTTTTTGCCTTGCACTTGCGGAATTCATGCATGTATACGCGTAGACTGTCTTGATATGTTTCTGTCCTATGCCCCGGCCGGCGTCGTCGTTGCTGTGGTCGCAACATTTCAGCCCAGCTCCTGCCTTGCTAATCAACCCACCAATCACCATCAACCAGCCACTTATAATTCGCATATCCAATGAATCATGGAAGTATCATCATTGCTGTTGAACACCATGATTCGCTACAACCAATGTTCCACCAGTCATTTGCAGTTGAAGACCATCACCCCACCATGCTTGGCACCCCTTACTTGGCGCCCCTGGTGGCTGCACAGGCGCTGGCTCGGTGCCCCTGGTGTCCATCTCCCCCCGGCACTTCCGTGCATCGGCGACCCTGGAGCCACAGATCCTCAGTGAACTGCGGGGCATGGGACCGTCCCGGAAGCCTATGGAGATGCTTGGCGGATCGATGGATGGTTCAGGGTCATGTTGGTGGGCAGAGATATGGCTATGGGTCAACATTAATCAAGTATAATGTGGGATATTAACCAACCGTTTTAAAGGGAAAACAATGGCTAATGATAGGGGAACCAGGGGTACGGGGTTTTGACCCACTGCCATATGGTGGTTGATCATGGATGATCATGGGTCATGGGTTGTTCTTATGGACTGAGAACTATGGCTTTGAATACTTGATAAGTATGGCTTTGAATGACGGATAACTAGGGTTTTCAATGATTTGAGTGGGAAGTGGTCATGGACGATCATGGTTCATGTTGGTGGTTTTTCAAAAATCCAAAGTTCTTTCTGGTTTGTTACTATAAATGGTTTCTACTGGATGAGTTGGGGTATTTTGAGAAATCCCCATGTCGTGCTTAATACAGTAACTGATGATTATGGCCTTTAATGGTTGATAACTTATGGTTCACAATTAAACATGGTTGTGAATGCTGACCTCATGGTGAGTTCTGGTCATTTGGGGAAATCACCATATCACACACATTGTCCGTCAGGTTTGTTTCTGGATCGGTTGTGGTCATGTTTGTATGACCCTGACAGAGGATGTTTAAGGCTTCGGCATCAGCAGTGCCCCGGGTCCAATCATTGACTCACACTTAGTTTATTTCACGCATCTCTCACTTTGGCAGAGATGCCCTTCTGCTTACATTTGCTGAAACATTTGCTTTGAGACATCAAGTGATATAGGAAAATTTTGGAATATTGGTTTATATATGCTTATCTTTCATGATTTACAAGTAGAAAGGAGCAACCTGGCAGTATACTGCGGGATCCCAACTGTGGGACATGGTCCCTGGGACGACGACTGAGCGCCCGAGGTGCGGCGCTCCGTGCTGGCGTGATGAGTACTCCACGGTGGTGAAGAATGAGGAAAGTGTCTTGGAGAGGTTCATGCAGCTGGGTGGCAAACCCAGCTACTACCCGTGCTACCCTATGTTTCCAGCTGTTTTGGGATATGATTTGTAGGGCCATGAAAGAATCACGAGTTCATGATGGTGGATGACGAGTTGATATGGTGGATGGCACGTTGATGATGGGAGGTGAGTCTTCTTTTGTGATTGTTGAATGGTGGTCAGTGGTCAATGGTCAATGATGGCAACTGATACATGAGTCGGTTCCGCGTCATGAGTGGTGAGCAAGCTTTGGACAGACTGAATGCGAATAGATAATGAAATGATGATACTAATTGTTCGCACTGGTTGATGACTACCGAAGCCGTTGACTCGTTTGGCTACAAAAGATAGGATGTACAGTATCTGATTACATAAACACGTTTGTTCTCAAAGATACCCAAGATAACACGAACATTTTGATCTAGCAATTGCATATGTATATGCAGTTAATATATTTACATTGCATGGTCTACTCTCCCAGGGCTACCACTTTGTTGCGTACCTACGGCAAGATGTTGAAATGTTGGCTGTTGCCGTTGGATCATGCTGGGATCATGCTGGGGTCAACACTGCTCCCAGCCATCACCTGGGTTGAGCTTTCACAGGAATTGCTGGCTCCGGTAAAGGTAAGAAACTGGTTCAAGGGGTTCAAAGGTTTCAAGTGGCTCATGGGGTACTACTTGTACCAGTAGTGAACTGAAGGATATTACTTATGATAAGTGAGGGTTCAAAGATTCCTAAGATCAAGTTAATATCACTTATCATAGTCATCCCCATGAACCAAGTACTGGTAGTACAGTCGGAGATTACACCGGTGGGGTTGCAGACTTCTTGTATAGTGATGGTTGAGGCTCATAGAGTGATGAGAGATCCATCCCGATAAGCCAACCAGAACTGTGAATCAGCAGCTCTTTGTTTAAAAATCAGAGGATGATTGTTTTTAATGGATCCCACTTTGATGACCGCAAAATACACATGTCATATATGATGTTTGACTTGTATGGTACCTGATCATCCACTAATTGCTGTCATTGAGTCACATGTTGTTCAAATCCCCAACACTATTGAGCAGGTCCTACGATCAAAAGACCAACCAACATTAAACCAAGCTTCCAACACCAAACCAACCAACATCAACCAACTTGTATCATCATCAAACTCACATCATCAACCAACATCTTTTTTTCTCACATCAACATCAACCAACCAACATCAACATCAACTCATATACATATATATATATATATATCACCCAACAACATCTCCAGCCCCATGCTTCGGTAGTGCTTGTAAGTTGTGAAGTTATAGTTAAGTTATAACTGGTACTATAAACCAGTTGCTGTTATAAACACCAGTTGTTATCAGCACTTCAGTTGTGAAGTTATAAACGGGTGCTGTTCCAACCAAGGAGGCTGTGGCTACGAGCCGCCCGTGCCCCGGCTTCAGCTGCCCCCGCATAGCGGTCGCTCCGGCAGCCGCAAGCGCTCGCCCAAGCGGCTGCCCAGCGCGCGCTTGGACCCCTCGCAGTGCAGCACCGTTGCGCGGCGGTTCGCAACGCGGGGAGACTGCGGGGCCCGGGGGGGATACCCGGGGGAAATGGGTGGTTTAGAGCTATAAGTAGTGAATATTTGGATGACTTGGGGGGTAGAAGTGGTGAATATTGGATGATTTGGGGGGTATAAGTGGTGAATATTGGATGATTTGGGGGGTTCTTACTGGTCGGTTTAGCTGGTTTGGCGACTCTGATGGCTGCTCAGCTGCTAGATAAGTCAGTTTTTGGGCCGAATATGAAGGAATGATAGTAAATCAGCTGGTTAGGAAGCTGGTTAATGATGGTTATTTGATAACGATCAGCATATTTGAGAGATAGTCAGTATAGGAATCCACTTGCATGATTTGTGATCTGACTCTCCTGGATGGTCAACTCTGATGAGCAGATGCCAGCACCTGGGGCTGGTTGATGAAGGTGACCCAGCAATCAGATCGACTTCTTGCCAGCTGGGGATAGCATCGAGCATTATTGGGGAGATATCAGTTTAACTACCGCAATCGCACATACATAACCACTATATACCACTATTAAATCTATTAATGTATTTATTGCCATTGGGCTCTTGACAGCGGAATTGCATCATCGCTGGCGTGTTTCGTGACAGATTCAGACGCTATGAGTCTTTGTTGATGTCGCTTGATCCCTCCATTTAGGCTTCATATGGTGGTTTCTCAAAATATCTCAAAATAGGGAACCCCCCAAATCATCCATTACTAGTCATTTATAGTAATAAACCAACCATTTTTTGGGCCCCCTATTTTGGGAAACCACCAAATGAGAAGCATTGCAACTTCTCACATTTTCTGATGGCTCACGAGATCGCAAGCTGCTTGTCCTGAGGAAGCCACCAGTCCTGGTCGCAACAGTCCTGAGCGGGGCGAGCGCGTTGCGCCTGTGACTGGACTTCAGTTGGGGCATGGCATGGAAGCTCCTTGGAATCTCGGCACTGTGGCAAGGCTTGCTGGTGCGTAGTGAGCTCAAGAAGTCACCACCCCTGATTTCAGCATGAAATTCTGAGAATTGCGCAGTTGGATTTCGACATGCGTCCTCTGTGGTGCTCTATGGTTAAAGTCCAAGTCGTTGCTTAATAGTTCTCAGAACTACCAAACTTACCAAGCTGAAATGACGATGTCGAGAAGTCATTTTGTTCAGTATTAGGGGGCAGTTAGGGTTCCCTAAATACAAAAGTGGGTTTGCTGGGAAACATGTTGCTTGGGGCATCTGGAAGCTGATTGCTGTCAGCCTTTGAAGCGCATGACATGGGAAGATAACGTCGGTACAGGTTTGACGCACCTTATGCAGGTGGATGGACGGTATTCTCGTCATGGCTCTAGAGTTTCTTTCAGGGTTTCAGTAACCTGATCATGGCCCACCAAGGCCATGGAAAGACCATCCCATGATCAAACATCATTGTTGTAGCCATTGGCTCGTGTTCTGCTCTTGATTCATCGGGCATGTTTGGGTTACAGGCGACTGACGCTTATTATTATTGTTACTGTCCATGAAGTTTGGACTGTGGCTAGCAGTGACTCTTGACCAAGCCACAACTGTTCCCTGTTGCATACTGGATATTCGGACCTGCCAACGTGCCTGTCCCTCCAATTTCAATGCCGGAGTTGGTGTTTCTGAGGTTGGCGCGAGTGGACGAAACGAATCAAACCCCCGAGGTCAAAATCAAACCCCGCCAGCCAACATTGGAATTATGGGGGTGATGGGGAAGTGACATGACAAGTGGTTTGGGGTTTGAATCATGCAGACATACATGCATAAAGTGCATACAGCATACATGCATACATACATTGGTACGTAAATGCGTATATGTTTATTTATGTATTTTTTCTTTTATATACATATATATATCTATCTAGATATGACTCGACACTTTTAATTTCACACAACTTAACATGTTTGAACTACTTGACAATCTCCAACATGACTTAGCAGTCCTTGGCTTTCCTCAACATCACTTCACATTATCTACCTGCCATGGCTTAATATTACTTAACGTTACGCTATGGTATGTTGCATTGCATTACATTCCCCTACGATGCATCACAATGCATGGCGTCACATCACGTTCCGTTACATCACATAGCATAGCATAGCATCACATTACAGTACATGACATTCCATCGCAATCATCAAACTACATAAACACAAATTCTAAATCTTACAAAGTCTCACATATTCATATTGAATCAAACCGTCTATATATAAATATGTATATATATATATATATACATATAATATACAGATATATACAGTATATACATATATTTTCATAGAGAGAAGCATGTTTACACATACGTCCTTTTATACTTGAACCAAGACTTCAAAACCGCTCAAAACCAGCAGCCCTTCGCAACAGGAATCTGTGGGATCCAGCGCCGGGCGTTTTCTCTGCGCCACCATCGCTGCTGCCATACCAAGAGCCGCTCACGGGATCAACCCCTTGGAGTCTCGGCGTTGGATCAGTGGACTGGATTCAACTAGCGGACAGCCTCAAGGCATCACCCAAGGCCACCCCGAGGTCCATCCCAAAGCACCAGAAATGGTATTAAAACCAACAATCAAGAGGTTGTAGCTTGCTGATGATTTCCAATTTTGGGTACGTTCAGCTTTACCTGGGGATGATGATCTGATTGACGACTTTTTGGTCGATCGGGTTTAGCCACCAATCAGTCAGTCACAAGCAAAAACGCCAAATGCCACATTGTGCATGTACGCAAGCGAAAAAATCAAAGATAGAGAGAGAGAGTCCGTTGAAGTACATGCGTGAACTCTAATCTACATTTTCATGTTGCATTTACCTATGTGCACGGGTACACACACATACATACATAGATACACAGATGCATGAACGGTGGCAAACCTTCTGCTTGGCGTAAAGCTCTTCAAAGATACCCTTCTGAACCAACCAGTCTACTGGAACTGCCATTGTTTTGGACACTGTGCCAGAAAAACAGCTTGTTGCAATTAGATGTAATTAAATGTCCATTTACATTTTACATTTGCACAGAAATGTATACCTGGACTCCAAGTGTCCCTTGTTTTGGATGGATAACCCCTTATTTGATAGGTCAAAACCTCCAAAACAAGGTTCATTTAGGCCCCAGGTCTATATGTATAATATACATATATATTTATATATATATATATATGTAAATTACATATAGACAGATATGTTTTTTGTTTTTCTAAAAGTATCTATCTATCTATCTACCTGTATTTATCTATTTATGTATTTCTCTATTTATTTATTAAGTATATATCTACATATCAATTTCCAGAAACCCACCGGAGACCCACCATCCCAGTCCCAACGGATCATGGCAAACCCCCGAGGTCGGCCTTGCAGCGCCCCGTTGGGGGCGTCGGCCTGGGGCCCGGTCTCACTCCGCCCAGCGGATTGATGGCACCGCAGCTGACGCCACGGCACCTGGGCCCTCCTGGCCTCGGAGGCGCCCCTGGCAGGTGGTTGACATCGATGGTGGGATGGGCCCCCTAGGGTTGCCATGGTTTTGAGTCTAGGCTGATATGAGGGGTTAGTGAATGAGCTGAATATGAGCTGATATGAGGGTGAACAAGCTGATTAATGATTTTGTAGTGGACAATACTGATTAATGATGGGTGATGGCGGTGAATACGCGGTCAATGATGGTTGTTATTGATGTTTTGTGTAGAGATTCCCCAAGAATGGTGGCATCCAATGAATTTTTGTTGATCCAATTAAAAGCAACACTCTGATGTAGTCAGAGGTACATAATGCTCACTGATACTGATTGATATTACCCTTTGCTTACAGTAACCATGAAATAGTAGGCAACCGGCTGGTTTCTACCACTGTTGTTTGGGGTTGGTTACCTACTATTCCATGGTAGCTGGAAGCATAGGGACTAACTACTATCGGCCTATTATTGTTGGTTATTGTCCCTAGTTTTGTCGGTCATTATCCCGAGCTTTATCATCTACTATCAACCATTTTCCAGCTAGTTGACCAGCTAGTATATCAGGTTAGGAGTTTGACAGCTGAAACACGTTGCCAACCCACCCCTGGTCATTGGTTCAGTTGGTTTACTAGGCTTGATGATGGCCGGCGTGGGGGTATGTGTCAGACACCGTGGTTCGTTGGGTGCAGCATTGGGCAATGGTGCAGCCCCGAATGATGGCCCAAAGAATGGGTTGAGCCCTTGGTCAACGGGCTAGCCTCCGGTTGGCCTCCACCCACCCAAATCGCTTGTGAGATTTGATGACACGGTCACAGGTACCACGGTCATAGGATGGCCGACACATCAATATCAACCACAAAGCCAATGGACTTGTGAATCGTTGCGTCAGTGTGAAGCGTGACCCCACCAATCATTGGGATCTCAGAACGAACACATCAAACACATCCTTGCTACTTGGATGTGCAGTTGGAGGTATGACTGGAATGCAATCTTTTTTATAGACCCTGGTCGCTTATAGATCCCTATAATATCCTATAATCAACCATGGTTAGTGACCAGCTACTAACTGGGGATGCACAGCCAAGCAGTGAAGAAGTCGAAGGGTCGGAACGTCGCCTATCCATGGAAACACATTGCGGTGATATGCAACTCCCAAGAGAGGGTATGTTTAACCAGCACCGGGGTAGATCCAATATAATCCATAATCTCCATTTACATTTATATATACATATATATATATATATATATTTAAAAAGACACGTATATTGTTTTTTTGCAGAGCGTCTATACATACATACGTATCTAGATATATAGCTTTTGAGATTTGAGACTTGCATATAGACACCACCAATGCACAAAAAGTGTATGATCAACGGGTATGAGTCCACCAACTATGACAGTGTTCTGGTTGTTGTGTGGGATCGTGTCATAGACTTGTATCAACACACACAGCGCCCAGAACTACACAAACTAATACATATTTTTACATATACATGCGTAGTTTTTTTCTACATACATATCTATAAATATTTGAATATAAATATATATATATATACATATTTATATATATATATGCATATCTACACATTTTTTTTTTACATATATGTTTTAAGTACATATATACGTTTCAATATTTGGTTTACATCTATACATGCAGCACCACGTTCAGGTGCTAGCACTCCTCTCATGTACACCTGAGCAGCGGCAGCGGGCAAGTGGAGAGTTGATTCAATGCGTCAGTCCGCACTGAAATGATTCGCAGAGGCATCCGTTGTATACACATTGGACATTGTGCGGAACAGATGCAGTGCAAGAATCTCATTGTACCTGCATTGGCACACATCAGGCGGGCAGCTAAATGTACAGTATATGTATGTAGAGATGTTTGTGTGTGTGCGTTGTATGATGTTGAGTGCAAGACATACATAGAGATATACTACAGACATGCAGACATACATGCAGAGATATATGTAGACAGAAACATCAATGGAAAGACAAACATCACATTATGACAAATATATACATATATGTGTATATACTATATCTATGAATCATCAAAATGCATCATCAAGATGTTGATGCGACCGGCCCAATACGTAGGTCTCATATTCTCCTTTGCACAAAAACTCTTCAAACTTTTGATGAATGCAGTGACAAAGTCAGTCTTCGCCTATTGATTTGTAGTTTGATATGGCCATGTTTTATCTCACCCGTGAAGTCATAATTGGCCAATAGGGCTGTTGTATTGCCAGATCTCAAGGGACCATGTTGCTGTGCTGAAAGAAGTCGTGCTTGGCAGGGTGTCTCTTTGAGTTTGGACCATGGTTTCCTCCGCAGCGGAGGTACGCAGCCGACCTCCGAATCAGGTCGCTAGCTGATACATTTCTTCCTATGTGGACAGACCACGTTTGCCATAACGGCACTAGAATTGCTTGTTTTTTTTGCATTTCATGGTAATTATAGGAATTGTTAACAAACAAAAGAATGAAAAATATGTGATTGTTAACAAACAATTCCTATATCATGGTGTGATGTGAATATGCAGATATAGACTGGACATTTGTGAACAACGATATGTGTGCACCTATTCACTGATAAGTATAAAATGCATATATGCCTTTGTCTATATACATACCACAGCATGGCTGGGGCTGCCGCTGCCAGAGCGATTAGCTTGGTGAAAATCACTCACTCACCGCTAGGGGCGAAGTGACTGCGCGCTGCGCCGTACAAGTGGTGGTTCCTACGACTGTGGCAGTATCCAATGGTTGTGAAAACCTGTCGAAGACAAATCAACCTCGGAAAAAAAAAAGAAACATGTGCTATATAGCCAACAGCAAGCAGTATCCCAACACAACTGTGCTCTTGGTGCAGTGGAGTGAAATCACCGGAGGGCAACCAAGAACTATAGTATTTGTGCCCTACCTACTGGTACTATTTGGTACTTAGCCTAGTTCTAAACTCACTGAGCCAACCGAGATCCCCATCTTGTAGGATCGATGCAATCAACCGAGCATGGTTGGTTGGCTGATTCTTGCCTTCATGGGTTTGTAGCTGTTGACTTAAGATTGTGTTCCTCCAGATTAAGATCTTTTTGTCAATACAACCATTGCTTTGTAAAGCCATAGTGTATCCATCAATTATTTCAAAAAGGGTAATTGTTGGTTGGTATTTATTCTCTTGGACAAACTCTTATGGCATTGCTTGATTCATAGTGGTTGGAATCTTGGCCAGGACATCTGCGAAGAAGACTGAGATTTGTTCACATCAACACGGGTCCCCCGGCAGGCGGATCATGGTCAAACCCGTAGGTTGCGCTGTCAAGTCATGGAAAACAAAATTGATGCAAGAGCAAACTATGATAGATGCTATGTTGCTGGATATTGATAGCAGACAGGCACTACCCTTTGGTAAAGTAACATGGCAATGGACAATCCACTATGTTGTTAGGAAAACCCTAGGAAATCATTTTTGTTTGGGGATTTTGGATTGCGATGTTAGTTCAGAAGGTAATAATCACTTGGAGATATGTGGGAACATTTTCATGTTATCAGTGATCGCATTTATCATGGACTACCTGGAAGAATAATGAAGCTGGTGGTCTTCCAAGTCTTAGGTCCAAGGGACTTCTACAAGAAACAACATTGTGCATCCCCTGTCTTGGGAGATTTGGCCCACTTCCCATGCTAGTGAGATGAACCACTGGCTGTATTGTGCGGAGCGCTGGCGCTGTTGTTCTTTTTACAGGTCCAATGCTGACTGCGAAGTTGATTGGAAAAGCAACGTAATCGAAGAGACCGTCGACTTTAGACCCTCCTAGCACCGGTGTAGTGCAACATTCTGTACACATCTAAAATCTCTTGAAATCTCAATCGTCCCTGGATCCAACGGATGAAATCTACAATCAATTTGCCGTTGATGTTTGGTTCTATGAGATCCGAGAACTGAATGAGATCCACCATGGTCCACGACAAAATGGTAGACGGATTCCTCATGTGCTATAGAAACCCCGACCGCCATTTACACGTTCGTTGTTCGTCCATTTGTACGTCCCTTCATTGCATTGGACTTGTCTCCTTCCAATCGGGAAACTGATGGCGACCTAATCAACCTAATCCATTGTTGATATCATTCCTGATTTGAATATTTGAATTTTTTTGGGAGAATCAACCTAATCATACCATACCAAAATCAAAGTTTTGAATATTTGCTGATGGGAATCCAAAAGCTTCAAATATTCATACCAGGTGTTTGCTGATCTCCAAGTCAGGCTCGGCCAGCTTTGTTTGCAACAGATCTCATCCTTCAACAGGCTCAGATGGTGGAAGCCGAGTGTTTGTCAACGGAACATTGGGTGGGTGACTGGGGTAGGCCCTAATGATTCATGCGCTGTTGGTGGTAAGACTCAACCCAGTGTACAGTGCCCTTTTAGACCGGACAAGAGCCGCCCTGGTCGCAAGAGACATAGCTTGGACTTGAAGTCTCAACAATTCAGCTGCACTGCATGACCTGCTACATGAGCTGCTGAACGCCAGATGTGTGTTAACAAAAAGTCGGAAATTCAGTACCTGGTAGTACAGACAAAACATGATAAAACTATTGTTCTCCGTCAAAATTTCTTTGAAGTTCAAATTGCTATAGGGAATTGCTAGGGAATTCCTATCTATAGATTACTGGTGTTCTCCATACCTTGCCGTTTTTCATGGCATGGCCAGGGCTCACATAGCCCTCCTGCATTGGAACCCAGCCGGTGATCTGATGACCAGTTTTTGAAAGTGATCAAGACTCAACTGGAGATCAACTGCCAGATACACCTACTGCAAAATGCCTGGGTGCGTAGAGCGGCATGTTTGATTCCCAAGAGATTAAGGCTTCAACATTACACATCCTGCTTCATAACCTTAAATGGTTTCTGATATGGAAGGTTCACCATTGCACATCTCAACCACTTCAAGCTTATGTATGGAGGCATTCAAGTCGCGCATCAAGGGATTGCCACCGTCTCAGTCTCCATAGGCTGTTGGAGTTGCGGGGCTCCATCTTTTGTTGATTCAAGTGCTTCTGGCACTTTTTGTTCATTTGCATCTTGATGTTTTCTCCAAATTTTGGCTTTGATCATCTAATCAATCTACTCTTGCTGGCATCGCACCACTTGAAAAACTGCCGCTACCGCTAACTGTTGCATCGGCACCGGCTGTGGTTCCGTGGATTGGCATGTAGCAACTCTACAATCGCCGCTCTGAATTCACAAAACGGCTGCGCAGATGACCGACACACCTTTGTGGCACCGCTGTATCACAACAAATGCTCACAAGGCAGAATACTCACAAGGGGGATCTTCACCGACGCAGAAGGAATGGTGTATAAACAAACAACATCACATGCCCTACAAGTAGCACTGTCGGCAGTAACAGAATCTGTTATGTAAACTCATCAGGTGCATTTGAAATACCATATCTATTTTATCCAGTGTGACCCATGAATTTGTTGGCGTAGCAATGATGGAACTGGTCAATGGCAAGGGTTGCCCACATTGGAGCAGCGGAAACATGGGCGCTTGTGAGTCTCAAAAAAACAAGAATTAGAGTCATGATGACAGCCATCAATTGGACGGGATGTTGCTTGGGCCATTGGCGGCCTACCCTTTGGTTTTGTTTCCAGGGCGGCTGATCATCCAAGGATAATGGTAATAGCAATATAATAGTAGCTATTAAATGCTATAATCTTTGTGTAGCATTGTAGTTTCCATAGTATAGCATCCAACGATTAAAATAGAGTAGTGCTATGAGTTTGAAACCAGTTAAGAAAACTAATAGATACTATACTATTGGGCTGAATAACTCTTGGGCTTACACTACTTCTATCGCTAAAGATGACTCAAATTCCATAGTAACTAGAATCATCAACCATCATAGTAGTCACTACTACCAAATAATTCCATAGTACTGTACTAGAATCATCAACCAATTCCATAGTACTAGAATCATCAACCATGATAGTGGTCACTACTACCAAATCAGAATCACCAAAGCCATGGTTCCTCAAGGGGATACATGGCTTTGATAGCCGCCATTTTCGGCAGCGGCTGCACCGCAGGACGGCTTGTCCGCCTTTGGGCTTCCCTCAGATCTCCGTGGGGGGCCTGGAAAACCCGTGGTGTCCGTGTGGGCCAGGGGCATGGTTGGTTCAGTGACTTCAAGCGCCTTCGTAGGGATGCCATCCTGCAAAATATCTACATTATTCATGTTTTGATTGATAGATATAGAAGGGTAAATCATGAGAAAACAAAGACATGGTATCTACTACCTTATTGTGCCATATCATTTCGATACATTTGATAAATGTTTCTTCCTAGGTTTTGACATTGCTCGAGACTTTTATGACTGCATATTTGCGGAGCAAACATGAAGGAAAATGTCAAGCACGGACTGGTGCAATTTTGATCGGCTCCAGTATACTTCATGATGTTAGATGGCCACCGCATTCTTCCTGATCTTAGTTTTATTATTGGCTTGCCGGGGTCCCAGAAACTGGATAATCATGAGGATGACGTTTAAGCATAATGGTTGTTCATAACTGAAAGTTTAAACATGATGGTTATTCATGATCTTCCAGATCTTAAAACTATAATTAGTTAGTAAACTTTGATGACTTACTTATAGTTTTTCATAATTGAAAGCAGTTGCTCGATAAACCGGCTCATGCCTCAATGGTGGTGGTGGACTCGAAAAAGGCCATGTAGATGCAATTGTGCATTTCGCCAAGCAGTTTGCAAATATGTTTGTATATATATATATATATATATATGGTACCGTGTTCCGTGTTCCCACCCCCCCCTATGGTATGGTCCCCCCACCCTCCCCCCCCGGCACCCCAATTCCATGCTATTTACAGCATTTTGGAGCCTTCCTCTCGCATTCGTACGCTATTTACAGCATTTTGGAGCCTCACCGTCGCTTTCGTACGCTATTTGCAGCATTTTGGACCTTCCTCTCGCATTCGTACGCTATTTGCATCATTTCGGACCTTTACGTCCTATGTACACACCCCCATTTAGTACCTATTTACTGCCATATATTACTTACATACTACATATAGTACACACTGTACACACCCCCATTTAGTACCTATTTACTGCCATATACTACTTACATACAACATATAAACTCCCTACAACTGCCTCTATATACTATCTGTATACTACTTATCTACTTCGTGCATACTATCTACACTATATACTACAATATGTTACTTATATACTATCTATTGATTGTTTTGTACTATAAAAGCACTACTTGTATACTACCTATGTGCTGTTTATATACGTACTACGTATCTACCTACGTACTACCTATAAACTTTTTATATACTACTTAATAAGTACCATATACTACGTATGTACTATCTATAGATTGTTTTTTATATTGTCAAAGCACTACTTGTATACTACCTATGTGCTGTCTATATACTAGATATCTACCTACGTACTACCTATATACTATTTATGTACTACTTATACACTGCTCGTAAATTACCCCCTTACCCCCACCCCCCCAGCCCAACCCCCCCCCACCCCACCACACCACACCACAGGGGGGGGGGGGGGCAGG
>VSDK01023828.1:626240-707158 GCA_009767595.1 Symbiodinium kawagutii
GGCAACACTGGACCATATATATACACATGTATATATGTTCATTCACATGGAGGAAGAGATGATATAGTTTTTCAGGATTGTATATATATATATATATATACATATTTACACGTATATTATGTATATGATATACCTTGACTGTATTTTACACCAGGATACACGGTGAAGAATTTGTCTCATGAAATACATTGGGGACGGGCTTGGAGAAGGGGTGGCCACTGGTTGCCCTTTTGGTTTGTCATTCAGGTTTTTTTTACATATCTCAAAACATATGAAAAAAAAAAAAACTATAAATAAATAAATAAATAAATAAATAAATAAATAAATATGTATATATATATATATATACATATATTTATATATACATTTATTTATTTATATTTATTCATATTTATATATACATATATTTATATATATATTTATTTATTTATATTTATTCATATTTATATATATATACATATTTATTTACACAGTTCAACAAGTCTTACATATGTGTTTTTTAAACAAACCAACTTGTCCTCCAAGCCGCCAGGTTTGAATGGGAACTTTGCGGATGCCGAAGCTGATGCCGATGACGTCTCCTTCCTGGCTCAGCCTTTGGATCTCTCCAGGAGACTCGTTGTACGGGGCGCCTTGTGGCCATGCTACAGTGAGTCAAACATCACTTGGTGCTTTTGGGTTGTGATGCTCAACCAACCAATGGTTAACTAGCGGGTTAATGGCTAATAGTAGGTGATACCCAACAATATTAGGGATACACCAGCTATATGGCTATGGGTCAATATTAATCATCCAATTTCATGGGGGATAATGATCAACAATTTCATAGGGAAAACATTGGTTAATGAGAGGGGAACCAAGGGGACTAAGGGTTTTGACCCACAGCCATAAAGTGAAGTAGTTTTTGTATTTTTATATGTAAATATGTATTTATATATATTGTATGTTCTCACATGTGTATACATCTACAATCATAGATGTATAAACATATACATGTACGTGTATAAATTCATCCATACAAGTGTTTGTAGAATGTACATCTGCATATATGTGTTTTCATTTGCATGCTTATATCATGCTTATATATGTAAACATCCGCATTAAGCTCCCAGAATTCTTGGATCTTGGATCCCGAAAGCTTTAAAGCGCTCCAAAGTTTTTTGGTGAGGCAGTAATGCTCTAAGTACAGACTGTACGGAATTCAACGCAAAATAGCAGTGAAATATGTAAAGAGGTCAAATCAACCAAATTTGGGTACCAACTATGACGATCGCATTTTATGGCAAATAAGGTCACATCAACAACAAAGCTCTGGGAATATACCAACTATGATTAAGGCAAACCGGGTCAAATCAACACACGTTGGCGAATATACCAACCATGATTAAACCAAGCTGGGTGAAATCAACAAACATATTTGCAAAGATGTGCGTGGTGCAATCCCAGTAGAGCCATTAGAAACTGGCCGCAGACCACAGGAGTGAGGCGAATCTGTTGGTCGACCCTTGCAGGGATCCTGGTGGCGACCTCAGTGGGCCGAAGGGAGCCGACCCTTGCAGTGACCTCGGGAAGTCGGATCCTTACGCCGTTCCCTGGTGGAGGTGCAGGATGGGGTGAGTGACTCTGAATGATGGTTTACCAGTTGGTAAGTCTATGAATGGTAAGTATATTACATAACATGTATATTATGATGTAACAGTTATAAACCATAAGTATATTGTATAATCTGAGTTTACCATGGTCTATGAATGGTTTACCACTTGGTTTGAAATCTAGAAGGCAAGCCGTACATAAGGAATGCGTGTGGTATAGAAACCCGCTAAGATAGGGTGTTGGAGGCACAAGGATTTCGGTGTTCGCCACTGTGATTCTACTGTTGCACCTGGTATAATGATGATACTAATGTCGACAAGGTTTTGAACAAGCTCTAGCAGTCCAGCAAAAGTTCTGAAAACTATATGCAGATGGAATCTACCAGCCTGAATCTCACCATGGTTTCCAACATGATGGAAGAGTAGATAACAGTGTTTCATCTTCCACCAGCAAAATGGTTTACCAGCTGATCTTTCATTATCTGTAAGTGGCTTAGTTGAACCCATTACAGTTAGTGGTTTACGAAGATCTTGCACCAATTATCTCGAGGGATCTTCCATTATCTGTAGATATCAGCTGCCTTGCACCAATCTTAGTGCACCCAGAAACCTTCGAGTCGCTTGGCCAATGCGATGCACGTGGGACGTTGACCTCCTGAGGCGATACCTTCGCCGACGCCGTTGTGGGGGCGGAGGGACTTCCGCCAGCAGTGCTTCGGGAATTGCGAGCTTTGTGGCCAAAGACGGTGGGAAAGCCTAGCGGAAGATCGTTCCAACCGCTTAGACGTTCGAACTCAGTTCTATCATGCCTGATGTTGGGAGATGTTTGGTTGGAAGATCATAGGTTGGGTCATTGGATCATATACTAATATGGTATAATCAAAACAGCCTAACCCTCTAAGATCTATATACACATATAATATAACTTTGGAGTTATTACTGATGAACAGATTGGGTTCGATATTTGACTTGGTTGATGCACGGGTGTTCAGAATCAGCTGAATTTGGCGAGAACCATGATCTACCATCATGATCTACCATCATCTACATGGCTATGGGTCACTTGACCCTGTACCCCTGGTGTACCATCATCGACCAGCTAGCCTTCCAACTATCATTGTTGTTTACCATTATCCTCCATTTTTGATGGTTAATATCGACTCAACTCGCCATATATACTTGGTAATATCACCAGTAATTGTTGCTTATTCCCCGTTATGCTTCATCATCAAGCAGCTAATCATTCCATTATTGTGGTGAACTGCTTGACCCATATGGCCACATTTTGTTCGCCAACCAGCCTCAACCATCCACCATCCAACCAGCCTGACGCTTTCGCCTTGACGGCTCAAGAGACTTCCACCCGGCCGCAACCGGCACGGCTCCTGCGCTGCCCTGGCAAAAGCGGGTCTGACGCCACATGAGAAAAGACTACTGGAGAACAAAGATTTGTTGGAGGCGATGGGCCTTGGTGAACACTGGGAGTCTCCAGCAAGGTTTTTTTCGTAGCAGTCGTTGTTCGAGTGTGCTTTTCACTTTCCCTGATGTTCAAAGCCAATTCGGATCTTTTTTCTGAGTCCATGGCTGAAACTGGCGGAAATTGCGGGCGATGAATTGGGGGATCACATGGGATCACCATGTCCGGCCGTGTGGTCGCTTGGCGTGGCGTGGCGTGGCGTGGGAGGTGTCACACAAAGGAGCCACTTCGATCATCTTGGAAGCACCAAAGCTTGGATTCCAGGTGCGCTGCCGGAAGTTGAAGGGCTCCCTCCAAGAGCTGGTGACTCGTCATGGCTGATGGTTGATGGCAAATTCATGGCTCATTACTGGTCGATAATGATTGGCAATACGCTAATTCAACGTTAGTTGATGATTAATTTATATGATTTTACTGCTAATGACTGGTTCATAACAGTTAAGAATGGCTAAGTATTGCTGAGTGGTTGGTCAATTGATGAATGATGACTGGTTGATGAATGATAGTGGTTACTAATGGCGAAGGTATGGTCAAGAGTAATCAATGGCTAGTTCAGAAAGGCCAATTAATACTCGTGGATGGTGGATTAATGGCTAGCTACTGGTTGGCAAGGGTCACTGGTGGCTAAACAATAGCAGCTAATTAATGGTTAGTTGATGATCACTTGATGGTTAATAGAAGAATCTGATGATGTGTGATTCATGATGGACCATGACTCTTATTGTATGACTCATCATGGTGAAGATGTTGCACTTTGCAGACCTTGCGGCATTGACTATCGTGAGTATATACTCACATGGTGCTTGGAATCCATAGTTTCCCAGATAGAACGTCGATAAATACTGACGCAAAGCCAAATGGTGAGATCGAGCAATTGCAATTTTAAAGCAGGTTGTAGCACGGAAACTTGGAAACAGGTTTGAGTATTGACGACCGATTGTTTTTTTTTTCAATCTCTCTCTCTCTCTCTCTCTCTTCCAAAGAGACGGGAGCCATTCCACCTCTATCCCAGCACCCCCCGTCCACCTCAACGATGCTAAGAATTTTGATGTTGCGAATCTTGGAATCACATGTATGTTTGTTCTTCCAAATTCAGCTGGGAGACAAAGAGGGGTTACTGTAGCAGAGAGCCTAAATTTCCAGGATCAGAACGCAAAGACTGCTGGTCTTGAACAACAAATGGCCAAACCTGTTTCCACACTTCACACGGACTTGACTGGACGTCTCCTGGAAATACAGCTTGCGACCAGTCTGGAATCCCTGTTCATGGTTCCCCCCCGGTTTGCTTGATTCGTCACATTCGTCAGCTTTACGTGGCCAGCTCAGTTCTGCTGTCTCCCATCCAGTGCAGCAACCAGCTCAGCAAGATCAGCCGATGAAAAAAAAAAACAAAAAACAAAAAAAAACGAAAAATGCGGGCGACGCTGAGCCGCCACGGTGTCCCGGAGATAATTGACCAATGTGAGATTGTTTTTTTAAATATCTTCGTTAATGAATAGGAACAAAAAAATATGTGCCGTAGCTATCCCAGGTCGACGTTACCAGCTCACCGGTGTCCGACGCCGTCAAAAAAATAAAAAAAAACAAATCCCAAAAAAATTGAGCCGGTACGATGGTTTTGGGTCGGCACGCTGGCTTTGGGGCGGCACGATGGGGTTGGGACAGTACGATTGTCCTGTGATGGCACGGTGTCGCATCTCCAATGAGAGCAAACTGGGAAAGTTGCCTGTTTATGATTAAAGTAAATTAGAATAACCAATCCTGTTTTTCCCCAGCTGTGCCACTCCTGTACCACGCATGGCCCAATGATTGTGTCCTCCCAGCATCATATCTCCAACATCAAAACAACGAAGCCCTCCAACCAAACCTTGACAATCATGGTAAGTGTTGAGCAGGAAACATCATCTGATCTGAACCCTGAGCTGGATACATGTTTTGAGATGGTACATAAAAGTACCGGATTGTAGTCCACCTCTTTGAATCTCTCTCTCTCTCTCTTGGTCTATCTCTCTCTTTTGGTCTATCTCTATCTCTCTCTCTCTCTCTCTCTCTCTCTTGGTCTATCTCTTTCACTCTCTCTCTCTCTCCCTCTCGTTCCAGTCATGTGACCTAGAAATCTCTAAAGAAACATGACGGGAGACTTGGAGTTTCATTCTTGACCACCACTAGATGTGACATCATGCAAACTGGTATCAGAACTGCAGTTTCAGGTTAGCATTTGCTGAACCTTGCCAGTTGTTCTTCCAGGCTATGCCACCTGGTTTGCTGTGAATTATGACTCCGTGTAATCAACCAAAATGAGCAACCTCCCCCAAGCACCTGCAGATTCATGTGGTTTTCGAGGGTTAGCCTTCACTTGCAGTAGATAGCTTTAAAGGCATTGGATTCACATTCAATGATCCCTATGCCAGTTGCCAGTGTAGTAGGTAACCAGTTGGTTTCTACTGTGGATGTTTGGGGTTGGTTACAGCTATTATTTCATGGTAACTGGAAGTGTAGGGGATGATTCGTGTTCAATCTTGAGCTTCAAAACATTGGACTCTCGCGTGGTAGCGAGCACGGTAGGCGGTAGCACCAGTGGCTGAAGAGGAAGCTCCCGAGACGGAAGCGACTTGTCTGGATGAACGACACACCCCAACGTGTCATGGGAGATCCATGTAGATCCAAGGGGAAGTGTCGCTGGGGTACCCCCAAAATGATTGGTTTGTTACAATAAATGGTTGATATTGGATGATTTGCTGGGTCCCTTATTTTGAGAACCCCTCAGAACAATGAATAATCTCTTCCTCCGAATGCCAAACCGACAGTAATGAGGGGTACGTTTAGTTAGAGGAGGTAGGGATTAGTAGATGATAGATTTTGACAACAACGAAAAAATCCAGACTAACAACTAAAAACCCGCTTGTTTGATGGTAAGTTACTGGCTATTTTACGTGGTGACACTGGTTGGGGTTTTTGAAATATGATATACTGATCTATCATCTACTGTGTGTATACTGATAGCAATAGTTGGATATGTTGACAAAGAATAGTGGTTGTACTAATTGTGGTTAATTACCAGCAGCAGTAAATAACCTTACTAGACTCTACTAGAGATATAGCCAACAGCAGGAGTATAGTTGGATAGGCGGACAGACCAACCCATGTTCAGTGCTCCATGTTTAGTGGTTGGTGGTTGCAAACTGTTTTCATTTTTCTTTGTGAGATTCATTGAATTGACCAAAGACCAAGATTCTGTTTCTTCTGTGGTATTGCAGCAGACAGAAACTTTGCGCATGCCCAAAGGATACAAGATACAGCCAGAAGTCATGGCTGTGCAATATATGCGGAATCTTTGTTCGTTCAATTTTGTCCGAACTGGTTTGATCGTTCGACGAAAGTGCAGGGTCAACAGCTTCCGTCAGAGTGCTATCCCGTGGCTACTTTGATGGACTGAAGGTTGCACTAATTCCTGACGTTATATACCTCCATTCCCGTGTCCTTGTCACCCCATTGTGATGGGAGGCTCAGGAGACGGAGATGGTCTCTGTGTACCGCCACATGACTGACAAGGAAGCTACATATCTCTTGGAGCATTCCATTCTGCCGGATACGCAACCGTATCAGACCATTGTCGTGGGTGAAGAGGGCTACGAATATTGCAACTTGCCGCTCGCAAATTATGCAGCAAAACTTGGAATTCGTACCCAAAGACACGATTGATCCGGATATATCCGGTTGGTGGTTTCGAAGGTGTTTATGTTCCAACCTACCTGCGCTGATCAACCAGCTTGACTCCATTTTAACCAGACGATCTGGGACCCAGATGGTGTGGGCAAATTGGAAGCAGCATGAATCAGCTGACCTATGAATCAATGGACGCCAGCCTCCTGATGGATCCAGAAATCAAAAGGCTACAGCGCAAACCATCAAAAGATGATCATTGAGTTCATATCGAAGACGTGGCCCATGTGTTTGTCCATAGATGTGTGCTCCCAACAGATGATAAGTTTCTATCAAAATCCAACGGTTTTGGGGGTACTTGGATGAAATACCCAGCTTGACTCCAATGGGGGCTCCGTTGCAGTCAAATCAACACTCCAGGCAGTTTGGCACCTCAAGTGAAAGTGTACGAGGCTGTGAAAGTGTGTTTGTAAACCAACAAATTTCATGGTGGAGAATAACCAACACTAATAGGGAAAATCATGGTTAATGATAGGGGAACCAGGGGGACTAGCCGGGTGAACTGACCCAGTGCCACATCTCGCAAAGACACTTTTTGTAGTGTACAAATTTACTCGCTGTATCATCTACTGGCGCTGGAGCTTGCAAGACCTGGCAGGCGATCAGTCCATGGAAATCCCCGCGCTTCCCGCTGCTTGAGAGCTCTTTGTTAGCCTGTGGATTGCGGGATCCTTAATAAGTGATCCATGAATTCCATAGTTTTATACATACTCATATTTCTACAAAGTATACATACATTTACATTTACATGTACTATGTCATGTATATATATATATATATATATATCTATCAATTATGCGGCATATTTTAATGGTTCATAAACCGGCCAGTGCGTGACACTGCTCAGGTAAAAAGTATTTCACTGGTAAGAAGAAGGTGACTCCTCCAGTGACTACCATAGTCGCTTGGCGATGAGTCACTTAAGCAGTGGTGATCATAGGGATGGCTGTGAGGGATAATCATGTGGAGGATAGGTGGTGATGATGATCCTGGTCTGTTTATTTCTACATTCCATTGCTCCTATATTATCATGTTGGCGGCAGTTCTTGTGTGCAGTGCGCTAAGACACTCTGGTAATAGCAGGTCATTCTTGAAGAGGTTTTTTCCCAACCAATCGTCCATTTGTAGACAATCATAGTATGCATATAGCACCAAGGTTTGTCTACCCTTTCTATCTGATAAAAAGATTCCCTGCGGCTGAAATATGCGTTTTTGGTGACAATGACTGTGTCGCACTGGTCATGCTTTCGCAACATGGTCCCCAAGCCCATTTGCTTCTTGGGTTGAGTTTGAGAGTGCTGTACTCCATGATCAATGTTTGTCAGTTCGTTCTTAGCCAGTTTATATCTATTGTAGTTTGTCAGCTAATGTTTTTGATTGTCATGTTTAGAGTTGAATCAAATAGATACTCGTTTACCAACTATTGGTGGTTAACAAACCAACAGTGATTCATGCATGGTAGTTTACCAGCCAGCTACTTCTTAACCAACTATCAATGATAAACCAATTTAGTTTGCCATTACTTGTTTACCACATGGCTGTGGGTCAAAACCCCGTACCCCTGGTTCTCCACCATTAACCCTTGTTTCCCTTATTGTTGGTTGGTCATTATCCCCCATGAAATTGGTTGATTAATCTTGACCCAGCTCGCCATATTGACAAACCAATGGTTGATGATGGCAATTGTGAATCCTTGGGCACCTTTTTCAGGTGGAGTTTCAGTGTCCCAAGCCTTTGGTCGATGACCTCTTTGCAATGCAACTTGGCTGATCAACGGAATGTCCACGACTGTTAAGATGGATATCTTATACTTAGCTTCATAAATATAGACCTAACATGATATGAAACTATGGGGTATCCCTTAAGGTGATCAATTAGTAACTGGATATTGGAAGTCGTCAATTATCCAGTTTCTCAATATTAGTATAATTGTTTGATGATCAACAATTAGTAATTGGTAGTTTCTCAAAATAGGGGAAACCCCAAGTCATCCATTATTCACCAGTAACACACCATCCATTTTTGGGGTTCCTAATTTTGAGAAACACGCTAATGGCTCCCTAGCAACCAACGGATATAGTCATTACCACTGTCAATTACACATGTTACGTATCAAAAAGGACGATTCCCAATCTTTCCCTGAGAAGAAAAAAGACACCTTTTTGGCAACAGGAAATCCCTGGCATTTTTGGATGATTTACCTATGAACGAGCCTGTGATTTAGCCAGGTAACTTGACCACAGGGTAGAGGGTTGGCTTGTGGAGTTTGGCTGGATTTGCCAGTCAACATATCATCCTACATGCTGGCATGTGTCATGGATAATTGCATGACAAAATGTTGATCATGCTTTCAATGTATTCAGATCCTTCGCAAAAGACAGCAGCGCCAACATGTTCCATGCATTTGTCAGCATAAACCAAGAACATATCGATGAGCTGGTTTTGCAGATATACTGAGTTATTTTCATTTTTTCCAAATTTCCTTAGCAGAATTATTTTTGCTGACCAAGTTGAATTGCTGGTGATTTTTCAAAATTGGAAACCCTTTTTATGGTTGGTTAGTAGTATGGATGACTGATATAAAGGATGATTTAGAGGGTACCTCTATAACTGCACAGACAGCTGAAACACCCTGCTTTTGTTGGTTTTCATCAATTTTTACATGACATAGATCAGTTTGTAGTTCAGCTTCAACCAGTACCAGTCACAATTGTCCCAAGCGTCTACCAGTACAATCTACCAGTTGTTAAAAGCCAGTGTGACCATCAGAAATTATTTGCAATCCAGAATTCAAACAGCTTCACTTCAGATTTCATCCATATTCTCAGGTCAAGTTTCATCCATCCATATCTTCAGGTCCTCCTTGGTTTGCCTTGATGCCCGTTGTGACTCACACCGCGTGGCCGTGCAGTGACCGGCGGCGCATGGCCGCATCCTACCTCCAGGCAGTGGAAGATCGAAGACGGGGCCAGGTCACACGGCCTGGGCGACAAGGGCGGCAAGGGCCTGCCACGCTTCAACGAGTCCCTGCAACGTGCCACGGCGGGATCACCACGGGCTTCAGATGGCTTTGGGGGTGATGGTGGATGATGTAGTGGTGAAGAGGCTGTGGTTTAGGATGGTTGGAGGGTGTGGTTTAGGATGATGTATGTGGGGAAGAAGATGGTTCATGATGGTTCGTTTTGAGTTCGATCATCGTTCACACTCCGTAGGGGCACAGCAATCTGGAGTTGCACTACAGGCGTAACATGATGGTGACATATTCATTGTATTGGGATGAATCATGATGGTTGAACGATGGTGATGGATTAAAAGCTGGTGATGGAATCAACAGAGGTGAATAAATGTGAATAATGGTTTAGTATGGTGAAGCAGGTTTATTTGTGGCTGATTGTTTACAGATGTTTTAGTGACAGGTAGTAGCCCACATGTGCTAATAACATTCGAAAACACACAGATCTTACGGAACGTTGGGCAGGACAGAATCCATCACTGGACGTCATAAATTTTGATCAAGTCACCGTGGGTAGTACAACTGGACTGCGTTCGCATGTACAAGACGGCCGGGTAGAGTATTGGTAAGCAATCATCCAAGTTCGCAATGGGCACAGCTGTTCACATCCCAACAAGTGGACTGCTGGATGTAGCTGGTCATGGGATGAGATTGGTTGCTTGATGGAAAGACCTGAAGAGGGGCGCTTGACACACAAAGATGCGCATTTCCGATAGCATTTTGACCATGTGGTGGTTTCTCAAAATGGGGGTACCCCAAAATGGTTGGTTTATTACTGAAAATGATTATCAATGGATGATTTAGGGGTTCAGTATTTTGAGAAACACCTATGTACTGTAGCTGTGGACCTCATTCAGATGTGCCGACTGTGGATCTCAGCGGAAAGCTGTTGTTGTTCAACCTGATCGGCCATGAGTAATCATTCTGAACTACTGACTCCCTGATTGACCATTGTGAAAAAATCTTCGACGGGTGGATCTGACCACGTAGCAGTACTCATTAAGCATCATCAATTATCATTTGAAATGACTCACAGTATCTAACAATCATCAATGATCATTTACCAACACCACTGTTGCCAACAGTCATCAACCCGCCATGATTAGCCAGCCATTTTTGTACGATAATAAACACTATCAAGACCTCTAAATCGTCGAGAACGATCATCAACCATCATTCAACACTATGAACCACTGTTGCCCATCATAAACGATCGCTATCAACCATCATTAACCTTGGGTCAGCCATCATGAACCATCGGTTTAACCATCGCTAAGCATCATTGATCCTAGATTCAACCATAATTTAAATTTCAACCATGGATCTAACCATAGATTTAACCCATAATTTCAATGATCTAACCATAGACTCAACCCATAATTTCAACCATGTGGTTTCAACCATAGTTTGAACCGCCGATTTCACCCAGCGCAGTCGTTTGCCCTCACACATCGCGGCTCAAGCGTTGACCGTGGCTCCCCACGGGCCCCCTGGCCCAGGTGAAAGCACGTCGTGGCGCGTGGTCTTTGTGAAGCGACCCAGGCGGTGAGGCGCAGCGCCACCGCTTCTGTACAGAAAAGGAACGCAGCGATTGGGGAAGTGAAGTGAAGTGGGTATGGGTCAAGCAGTTAACCATCAATATTAAGCAACAATAACAGGGAAAAGAATGGTTAATGAGGGGAACCAGGGGTACAGGGTTTGGACCCAAAGCCAAGTGGTTAAGTTGATGGTTGATGATAATGGTTAATGACAATGGTCAATGGTTGATGATTAATGGTTAAAGATCATTACTGACGGTTACCATGGTTTTAGTTGATGGTTGATGGTTTTTTATATAGATAGACCATCATGGCTAATGGCTAATGATTACTGATGGGTGGTTGATGGTTCAGCTCATACAACTCATCGAACCATGGTGAATCATGGGTTTAACTGAATGGTTTAAGTTATTGGCTGATACTTAACGATGGTTAAACCGGTTTGAACTGAATGGTTTAATGCTGGATTTATGATGGTTGATCATGACAATTAATTGATAATGATGGTTAAACAAATGGTGCAGCAGTTGTTTGACAATGGTTAAATGACGGAGAAACATTCTGGTCAACTTAATGGGTGAAGTCAAAACAGGTTGTACTGATCATTTTCGGTCAATGATGCTTTTTGAGGGTCAAGAAGAGCTAGTTAAGTATGCTTAATCATGATCGAAAAAGTAGGCAATTATAGGGGACCATCCGAAACGTTGGTTTCCTGATGGTTGGCTGGTTTTGTTAGCCATACCGATTTCAGCTAGAGTGATTCAATCCTGCAAAAGGCCAGGTTGAAGGGAGGATAAGTCGTGAGATTTGCGAATCCTGTTAAGAAGATTAGATGCCCGATTGCTGACTTCGAAAATTGCTGATGTTGTTTCGCGTGCTCACTAGGCTTGATTGTTGCCTGTGGTTTATCAACAGTTGGGTCTTCCATGACACGGGATGATACCTCATATATTTTTTGGTCAGTGTATGGATCTGGGGCAAAGAGATTCTTCCAGCGATGTTTGCCTACTGAACGTTTGGATGCTTGGCATGGATAGGTATCCTTTAAACCCCCATCGTTGTGGGATACGATGCGATGGCTGTGATTTGGCAACCCCGGGGTTTCAGAAATCATGGGTTCCCTGGCCAGAAAACATTGGGATGATCGTGGTGTTAGATCTGTGGCTGCCTTTTTGGTTGTAGTATTTTTGGATTTGAGCCAGCTGCCAACAAGCTGATTGGCATTGAATCAATTGAATCATGCATTGAAATGAGTTCCGTGAGATTGACCCAGTTATAGTCTGCAGTACGGTGTAATACAAAAGATTCTTACCATTTACAGCATGTTCATAGATGTCCGTAGTATGGGTGCTTCTTGAGCAACGGGGTACCTCCAAAGGCATGGTTTCATTCGTCAAATTGGTGATTCATTTTTGTGGTGTACCTGAATTGATAGGCGCAGCCGTGCCCGTTGTCAGAGCAACAATCAGGCGCCAGTCTCGCTGCATTTCATCAGCGTGTGTACAGTGATGCCCTCCATGGGACGCAGAAAAGTGCATGCAGACCTGTGAGATGTGTGAGTTTGACATCTTTTTTGTCAGGATTTGGTGCATGCTCAGGTAAGCAAGTGCAATGCTGCTATTAACTGCAAGTATGAGCAATTACCTGCTATTATGTTCATTTAGTATCATTTTGATGTAATTTGCTACTTTGACTAGCTGCATTTTGTTGATTTCTTCGCACATTTTTGACCACTATGATCCTAAATCATGGCCTTGATTGTCCAGACTAAAGCATCCTGACCGCCAACATCACTGATTGAATATTTCTTGCAGGACAACTCCAAATCACATATTGCTGTTTGCTTCCACCTCACTTGCAGTAGACCCAGGGGCCACACCAGAGAAGTGTATGAATTTAGAGTGGAGCCGGACACCAATGATTTCAATAACGCATGGATGAACATCCCAACAGTTGGACTAGTGAGTCATTTGGGGGGTTCTTAAAATAGGGGACACCCAAATTCATCCACTATGAACCATGTATAGTAATAAACCACCCACATAGTTGGTATATCCCCACATGATTGCTTATTATCCCATCTTTAACAACTATTGATAGCCATCCATCACTACTGCACCAACCATAATAAACCATCAATGGTTTGGGCCATGTATAGTAATAAACCATCAATTGTTGGGGTCCCCCATTTTGAGCAACATCATGCAACATCTATTTCTGGCATGGGTGAGCCGTTCCGGGTAGGCCCTTGACCTGCACCGGTGGCTGAGGCAAATGCCAATGCCGCAGGCGGCGACTGGGGCATGGCGGTTCAGGTCATGGGATGGGTGTGCCAGTGATCAAGCTGAAAGTTGAAACCATCCTATGACCTGGGAACGTGTTTCATGGCTAGGTTGTTTCATGGCTAGCGATCATCCTAGTGGTTTCATGAAAGTTGAAACTTGTTTCAATTTGATGAACCTAAAAAGGTCATGGCTAACAGAACTATAGCCATAGATTAAAAAGCACCAAGTTTCTGGTGCTTTCCCCATTAAAAATGACAATGAACTTGGATGATTGGTAGGCACCACTCACCATGGCTAGGGACAAACTTTCATCCAAGTTTGAGATGACCAGTGAACATTCGCGCAGAGAAGAGCGGTGATCGTTTCACTGGTGTTATCCATCAATGGTGGTACCTGCTAGGGGAAGCACCAACGACTTGGGGGTGTGCCATGGGGGTTGGACATATGTTTCTGTAGCAGTGGTACGGGTTGCTGTGAGTTCAACTGATCGATTCGGTGGAAAGAATGTCGTAGTCCAACTGTTTGAGGCGAGACATATCTAGCAACTGATAAGAGTACTTGGAAGGCACGCTTCTGGCGTAGCACATTCTGTACCAACTATTGACCTGTGGGACGCTGGACTAGGAAGATGATGACATGTCGATGCAGCGTTGTTTGTTGTGTGTACCTGTATATAGTCAGTCATGCTTGTGGTTGCTTATGTACATTTTGCACATAGCCATGATCAGGATCTAAAAGAAGCTGTTCTTTGTGGGCTTGGTGCACCAGGATCGCAGTCAGGACCACCGGTGAGTCGTATGGGCGCCAGTGCGGGGTACTGGGCAGGCAACAGTTGCAACTCGTTGGACATGGCTGCTTGATATCTGGTTGTTAGTTTTTAACATTTCGTATTTTCCCCAGTATTATCAAGTGCTTGGTGACTTGACTATAGATATTTTTTGCATAATTAGGGGTTAGCACCAACAACCGGTGATGATTCTCAAACCTATCAACGACAAATCATGAACCATCATGAACCATCATCAACCATGATGAACCAGCATGAACCATCATGAACCTATATCATTAACCTATAAATAACGACAAACCTATGCTTACTGATGTTTAATGATGGTTCATAGTGGTTTATGATGGTTGATGTTGGTTGATCGTCCCATTTTCAGGGTTGATAATTTGCGGGTGTACTACTCTACCTGGTGATGTTGGTAGGTGGTCCTTATTCCCTTCCATCATCTCGGAATCCGCAATTGCCTTGTAATTCGACGTTTGTTGCAAAATCATGCAACCACTTCAATTTGACCAATGCAACCTTATGGTTTCAACCACTTCAATTTGACCAATTTCAACCACTTCAACCACTTTGTTTGGATGTTTGCTCGGCTTGCAACCCGCACATGTCACCACCTGCATGGAACCAATCTGAGGCGCCAAGCTGTGTGGTGCTTATGCCCTTCGCTTTGGTGCTGGTGGTGTCCGGAAAACTCAGAAATCGCGGCAGAGTTCACCTTTGCCCGGTGACGGTGCGCTGTTGTACCTTTGTAGTTCGTTGTTTGAGGGCAGGGGTTGATGACGGTGATGTCTCCCAGACATTGGTCATGAGATGTGAGTTTGTCCAAGCTCAAGCCCGCAAGAATCCATGAAGCAATCTGGGGGCCGCGTGAGAGATAGTTTTGCTTGGATATTGATTTGCAGATTCGTTTGAGGAAAAAGGTAGTGAAGTGAACATGGGTATATAATTGATTGTTTTGATCCCACAGTCCCACGGCCATGTATCGAAGATTCTGTTCATGAGTTCAGAGTGAACAGGAAAGGTTCATCAATATCTACATACATCCTGAAGATGTTTATCTAAGTATCTATATGTTCCTATTTGTCCACCTATCTATACCTATTTTCCTGTCTACTTGTCTATTGATGTGCCCTAAACGTGGCTGAGGTCGTTTTCGTTCTTTCTTTGTTTCTCTTCTTCGCTTCACAAGCGAGTATGGTCATTGTCGTGGGGGCCTGAGCCAGTCGCTGTCGATGACTTGGCAGCGCCTGTCAATGACCAGCAATACCCAGTGGTGAACGAAGAATGTTGGCTGCTGCGATCTCATGGCCACGTTTGGTTGCCATGGCTGGAAGGATTGCAATGACAACTTACCCATGATTTCATGAAACTTAAATTGTGGGTTTCCCAGCCTATTGAAGGGATGTTGGAGTTTGGGATGCCACATATATGGACACTCCCACGGTCTGTTTTGGCAACGCCATCGCCACCAGTGGACACCAAGGATTGTTGGTTGGCTCGTTGGTCCGCACTACCTGTGCAAGGCCGGGCCGCGACAACAGGTTGATCATGGTACCATTGAGCCTGATGTCGGCCTGGGAGGCCTTGCTGGGTACCAAGTATGTGGGTGCAGCTCAAAATGGGAGACCCTATAAATTTGGGGCCAATATTGGATGATTTTGTGAAACCTCCACAATGATACTGCTCATGGAGATAGAGCCACTGAGTTTGTGTCACTGTGTTTGTCCTGCTGCTACAATCTCACTGGTCTTTGTTTTGTGTACAGGTTTTGACCTCTTGATACCCGTCCCCTGTAAAATCACTTGGCTTTCCTAGAACTGCCATACGGATGTTGGCCATAGCCTGTAGACCAAGATCTATTCTTGGTGTTTCTTGGTAGCATTGATTAGGACCACCAAGAAATACCACACAATACCACTCAGCTGGATGTTTTCACTTGCTGATTTCACCGTTTTGGAGCGGCGTCGAGTGCAGGTCATCCGCAAAAATCCCAGCTGAATTTGCTGGTGTTCGCATCCCTAGTGACAGAGCCAGAGCCGTCATGACGTTGTTTGTTGTGGGGTGGGTACATGTGTTAGACTTTGAAGTGCGCATATTTTAACGTTGTGGGTGCAGGATGTGGTTATCACAAAGTTGAATTCAGCTTGGAATTGAGCTGAATCCGGAGCATTGACGAACTTGTAGTTTTTCTCCCGAGTAAATTGGCAGGTTCAGCGTGTTGTTGTTGTTGTTGTTGTTGTTGTTGTTGTTGTTGATCATAACATATCCCAGATGCTCCATGGCATTTGCCTGTAGCTGTGCCATTTATTGTTGTTAACATGTTTGGAAATATGATTCAGGAGTATCATTTTCCTTTGGATTTTGGCGGTCTTTCTACGGTGATTCTGTTCTTGGTATGAACATTTTCTCCCTGACATGGGAATCATAGTCTTTGGATATGCTGATATGCTTCAAGAGGTCATGATGACCCAGAACACCCTCAGCCGATAAGAATACCTGGGTCCAGCGCCCTTTGAAGGAATCCAAGGTGTGCTGTTCGGCAATCTTGAGCGGACAAAGAACGATGAAAGAAATATGGGTCTGGCAGATAGATTCGGTGGTTTCTCAAGTCATGGGGGTTACCCCAAAGTTATGGTTGGTTTACTAGTATAAACGATTAATTGTGGATGATTTGAGGGGACCCCTATTTGGAGAAAATATTCATGTTCTCTCCGACAAACATGTTCATTTCAAAAACTTCTGCTTATACAAGGGTATCATGAGTCCATGGATAGTAGAGTATCGATTAGATCATATCATTCAATGAATGATTATTTTGGCATACAGTTCATGATTTCGTGCTTGTGGGGAGAGGCAGTTCCACAACCAAGGAACGAGTTACCGGTAAGCATCAGTATCGTTTTGAGGTATATATTGTATTTGGTTGCGAGATGCTAGCTATAAGCAACCACGGGTAGTTTGGGCTTGGCTGGTGTCATTGGTTGCATTGGAATCCTCGTCCCTGCAAATTTCAAATCAGTCCGTTATTTCCCGCAAAATCTCGACCAGTTGCTTAGCTGGTGCTTTCGAGTTATTAATAATTAAATCCATTCTGACTGACCAAGTAACTGTTCAATAAATATTTTTGATAGGAGTTCGCTAGTGAAGATCTCACATTCTTCAAGAAACATTTTCAGGTGACACCATGATCTACCAGTTGTCTGAGTCTGAGACATTTATAAGAGACAACTGGTAGATCGCGGGTGTTCACTATTCACCATCCAAAGGTGAGAGTCCTCCAAGTGGTGACGCTGTATCGCCTGAGGTTCGTCCTGTTGGCAATGCTGGCTGCGGCTATCGTGACCCTTCAGGCGGCCAGGAAGGAGATGGCGTAGAAGACTTAAGGATTCTGAAAAGCAACAGTCAGTTCATCTATGCTTCATCTATGTCTTGCTTGGTTCAGCTATGCTTGGTTCAACAGTCAGTTCATTTTATGAACGTTCATCCACCCATCTATGCTTGGTTAAGCTGGGGTGGCGACATCAGGTTGGTTCATAAAATCGATGATTGGTTATGCTGGGCAGTTGGGAATCTCCAATTCTCAGCAGATACGCTTGGTCTTCTCCAATCCTAGCAAGTACGGCCAATGGATGAGAAGATCTTGGTTGGAAATCAGCTTTCGTTTGCTGGCATTGATGTGGATTTGCCATCACCCATCCACTGATAGTATGGTTCTAGGGCTTGGTTTGTTGCGATTATCAATAGCATCCAAACAGTAGACCTCATTCACTGTAGGTGACAATGCACATCCAGTAACAGCCATGACCATGGTCCATGGACCGTGATTAAACCATCACACCCAGTTGCCGTTTGGACAAGATAGCTGCTACTAGTTATTACCAGCCAAATAGTTTGGTTTATCGTTCTCAGTGCATATTTTCGGCAACTAAAATTGCTTCAGAGCCATTGACAATGACGATTCGTAAACAACTGCTTAATATAAACTCAGTTCACAATGGCTGACTGATCAGTAGCAATAGCAGCTCATGCTGACAAGAACCGGTTACATTGTTGATTGATGATCATCACTGGCAGACAATCAATGATCATAGATTGATAAGTTTTATAGGTCAGTCTATTTATAAGCTATTACACGCTATACTTATAGTCATACATCTGAGTGATTCCATTCCGATTTGTTGTCTAGAGTATGTATGAACATTGAATATACGTGACCAAACAGGACATACTGTCAAAATTACAAGACATGGTCGTGGCTGACTAATGGGTACAAGCCAGGCTTGTTTTCTAAAGATTGTTATATCCAAGGAGTTATACCATGAGCATCCAAAAGTCAAGAGTCATGAATGCTTTCATTTATGCTAAACATATCCAATCATATTATCATACCTCAAAACCAAACATGCTACAATGCCTGATTTTTTACATAATGATCATGTGACCTGTATCTGATTGGTTGTGATACACTGGTAAGCTAACCTAGCAGCAGAACATCCACCACATTCCACCAGTGATAGTTGGTTTGCCTATTAGAAAGCAGCAATTGTTGGCTTCCACGTGAGTTTACCAGAGGAGCCAACGTAGTAAAGCCTTGTTTATCAAAACATATCAAAAACATTTATAGTATAGTCAACTAGTCACTAGTCAACCATTTATACTTGGCTTGCCTATGATGATGAAGCTGGGTAAGTCACCTTTTTTGGTCTCTCGTTTCTGCTATACAGGCAGCCTCCTGGCCGATGCTTTGTCTGCGTGCCTCCTCGCGGATGTAGCTTGGCAGGACGTTGACCCGTTGGTTGGTGGCTAGTGATGGTCGTGGATCACGGTGAACCATCCAAGAGAGGCATAGGTGAACATCCCAACAGTTGGACCAGGAATCTGTGGGATGTGAAAACCAGGGGTAGTTTTGACACACAACCTGGTGGTCAATGGGTTGGTGAACAATGATGGTTGCACTGATGGTGAATGGTCAGTTGTGGGGGTTCAAGCTATGTTTCATGCTAGTGAATTTTGCTTGGTGGTTGGAGGACGTGGGGCCAACCAGCGACGGAGGGGACTGCCGTTGATCCAAAACAGCCGCCGATGTTTGCTGTGGTTTCAGGGATCATTAGATCACCACTCCGCGTGCTGCAGCCGAACCTGCAGCTGATGGCAACATGACTGCAGGGGTCAATTTAGTCAGATCGCCGGGGTGCGCAGCATTCCACGGATGTGTCAGAGTCAGAATTTCTACTTTTCAGCAACCACATATCCGCACTGGTAGACATGAGTTGGATTGACATGAGTTGTTTTTTATAATTCTATCCTAGAGAGCTCTGTTTGAAAGCTGATTGCAGTGGTCACTGCTTGTGCATGAGGTATCATGCGGGGTAGAAAAATTGATTCGATATGCATAAAGCTACAGTACTATGCACATACCGTGCCATTTACAAACTCATGTAGACCGTGTTACTGTAAAATGATCAAAGTCAAGCATCGTGTTGTTGCCTCCCATACTTTACTGTGGGCAATGGGTCCATTTTTTTGGTTTTGTCTATTGATGGTTTCTCAAAATGGGGGTACCCCCAAATCATCCATTACTAGTCATTGATAGTAATAACCCAGCCATTTTTGGGGTCCCCTATGGCTTGAGAAACCACCATTGACATTTTGCCAAACATCGGCTGCTCATTTGGTCAAAGACATGCCTTGCCACCACGGGCTCCCAGCTCCAGGCATTCAGAGGGTTTGTGGTGTGTGCTACGAGCGCCTTTGGCAAGGAAGCCCAGTGACCTTGCCGGTGACCTGTGTCGCTTACCTGCTGTCGCGGTCCGGGTGATGCCCTGCACATGGTGGTGGGTGAACAACTCACCCGGTGGCGGAGAGACTGCCATGATGAGACAGTGCTGCTGTTGGGCTTGCCAACCAGCTCGTGCTGGTTGTGTTTGTATAAGATGTTGTTGTTGTTGTTGTTGTTGTTGTTGTTGTTGTTGTTGTTGTTGTTGTTGTCGTATCAACATCCCCAGAACAATGTTTGCTTTGAAGCAATTGAATTGAAATTCTTGGAGCTGGAATGATGATTGGCTGTTGTTTCTGCTTTGCCGAGACTGGTTTGTACAGATACAGATACTCAGGTGCAGACGCTATCATACTGTATTGATTTGATCGTATTGCATCTAAGTCTACATTTATTCACAGATATCAAAATAGTGGCCTATCCCTTCAAATCCAAAGGGCCATGCTAGAAAAGGCTGGCCAAGGCCAGAGGTCCCCAAAAACTATCCACTTTTGTGTTTAGACATGCTATGTTGTATCCATTGTTACTGATTGCAATTTACACTTGTACATATACCATCATATACCGTAGACTGTATATACATCTTGTATTGGTACATGTGAACTACATAATACTGCACATCAATGCAGATCTGCAGTACCATGTTGTTTTTGATATGATGTGTATGAATGTATATGATATGAATGATGTAAATAGATATAGAGTTGTTATCCATTCAAATGCATGTAATTAATGACTAAAAAACGACAAAAACAAAAAATGATAGATAGATAGATATAGGGAACTTCCCATAAAATGGTGGGTTTATTCCTTCAAATGACTATAATGTTGGATAATTTTCGGGCACCCCTATTTAGAGAGACCACCATACATATCAAAGTAGTTCAACCATGCTTCACTATTGATTGACTATACATATTGAACTGTTATTGATTATCTATTGATTAAACAAATGGATAGATAAGTATATAGTGCACACACATATCACAGTTGATCAATAGTGCTATCCAACTGGAATCAAACTTATGTTGTGCACTATTGAAGGATGTAGATTCCAGTACATCATCTGGATCAATAGTGCTTCAGCATCAACTGGAATTGAAGGATATAGACCCTTCACGGTTGATGCTGACGGTGTTGATTCCAGGGACCCGGGGCCCGGGGTTCTCAGGACGTGTCGTTGGCTTCAGTGCCTGGACAACTCTTGTCGCGCTTCGCCAAGGTTGGGGGCTGGTTGGGGCGGCTGGATATGGGTTGACAAGGGATGGACTGCTGGTTGGTTGGTTATTTAGTTGGTTGGTTGGGTGGCTGGTTATTTGGTTGGTTGGCTAGTTGGTGGGTGGGTTTTGTCTTGTTTTGGGCTTTTTTGGTTGGATGATTGCTCTCCTGTTCATCATTTTCTAGTGCTTGTGGACCATTTTTATCTCAAATAGCTATATAAAACATACATATTTATTTGCATATATCTACTGCTTGTTGACAATTTTTATCCCTCTATTCTTAATTTTGACCGATTGCCATACTAGCCATCTATATGCATATAAACAAATAAATATATATATATATACATATAAATATATACACTTTTATTGAAATCTATAAGATATACATATTTGCATATAATCATATACAACCTAGGACTAGAATCCTAGCCAAGAGGCCACCAGCTGTAGCTATGTGGGCCTGGGCTTTCCTTTGGCACACTCACTTGGCCCTGGAAAATCATAAGTTTCATCTCAAAGTGTCAGAGATTTTCGAATGAGTAGTTGTTTGGTGGTAGGGAGCTGAGGGGATACAAGGTGTCTTCTAATCGACTTTTGGCTAAGTAGATTTTGGTAGATTAAGCTGAGGAACTAAGAGCAATTGGTAGCTAGAGATGACAAATAGGCTTAATCTACAAGAGAGTAACCCATTTTTAGCTGAAAAAACGCATGCATTGGCATTTTAATTGATGTGGCATGTTTTGTTTACTTGGGTGGTTGACTTCAATACCTAAGCTAAGTTGCTTGAGATTGAGTTATGTAGGACGCGTTCATTGCGAACGTGGCTATCTCTATTTTTATTTTTACGTTGCCTTATCCAGAAATCATGAGGTACTCATTTCTTGTACAACTTGCTGGGGTTTGGTTCCCCGTCTTATGCTTTCTCGGGAAATCCTGCAATTTCTTTCAGCTAAGCAACTATGTACATTCCGGTTGTCAATTCATCAAGCTCTGTGATGGACTTCCTCAATTCAACATGGTGATGTGGGCATTTCTTAAAATAGGGAACCTACAAAAATGGTTGGTTTATTGCTACAAATGATAAATATTGGATGGTTTGGGGGTCCCTATTTTGAGAAACCACCATGTACAGAAACCCTCACAATTGTTCATTTACCATGACCAACATCGCAACGGATCTATCCAGGACTTGGATTGCCTGGATACACGACTGCCAGCCCTTCTATCACAGGCCGGGCCGAGCAGGGCTAAGGCATGCAAAGCGTCCTCCACGGTGAACTCGTCAATCACTCTTGGGCTACTCTGGATCATCCCGGCAACCTAACCTGGAAGTCGACAAAATCACGGAACTCTTCATGATATAACTTGAACCATGACATTCCATGGTCAATGAGCTGGTTGACCATGCTAAATCCTATAGTAAAGCGGGTAGATCCTATGGTAATCCATGGATTTTTCCGGCTGAAGATTTGATTTACCAGCCGTTCCAGGCGTTGGCTTGCGTGGCAGCTCTCTTCTCCGCAGTGGCGGCCATCGTGGTCTCCTCCCCTGCGCTGGCACCTATGGTGGCCTGGCAGACGTCTAGGGTGAAGCAATGGTTGACCAAGGGTAATCAAAGAAAATTGGGGTACCCAAGTGCCAACTTAGCATCTTTCTTGTGAGGTAAAACGTGATACCCCATTGACGAAGGTTATTGCTAGTTGGAGTGAGGATTGCAATTCTGCATGGAAGGAAGCCCTGTTTCATTGTCCTGTATTGTGCGTAAATAAATGCATATCTTTTTAACCATTATATATCAACAACATAGTTATATCTATACAATTACGTTTGCTTTAGGCATACCAATGTAATTTCAATCTTCTGAACCTTGGCATGCAACAATACTTGCACACTAGCATTTGCATATCTATAAATGTAGCAACTCTATATTTGTAAACCATACGATCATAGATATATGTATTGAATATTTGCATAGACATGTACACACAAATGCACGCAACATGTAGACGTATACCCACAAAAGTCCTTAACCGTTTATTTATCTTTGAATATATACGCACATATATGGTGATTTTCCAGCTAACTGTGAGATCACCATTACCAACATCAACCATGATTGTTCATTGCTAGGATAAAATCAATATCACCATATATGTGTAACTAATCATTATCCGTATCACCACTGAAATAGTACCATTATCCTTATGATATTGATATCATTATCAATATCACCATAAATTGCATTGGTTTCTTTACATATTGACAATAGTGATATTGGTGAAATGTAAAGAAATCGCAAATATCACCTAATATCACCATTATCAATATGTAAAGAAACCACTGCAATTTCTGTCTTTGCGCATCTCAGCTCCTAGCGACGAGGCCGTTATGTTGGCGCTGGTGATGTGGCGTGTGGCGGTGAGCTACAGCCCGGTGGCCTCCGATGCTGCGCGCTCGGTGACGGTGTTCAACGGCCCGGTGGTGGCACATCTCATGGAATGCCTGGAAGGCGCGGGGAATGGTGAGAAGTTGTGGGGGTTATAACTGGTTAATGTTAACCAACAATAATGGTTATATATGGTTATTGTCACCAGGAACTAGTTGGCTAATTCTAACCATTAGAACAACAATAGTGGTTAACCATGATAGGGGTTATGGGATAACTCAGTTATAACCATTATAACTAGTTAGAACCAACAAACTGATTCATCAACAGGGGTTATGACCAACAATAGTGGTTAACCAACAATAACTAGTTAGAACCAACAATAGTGATTAACCAACAGGGGTTATGGGATTATCTCAACCAACAATAATGGTTATTATCACCAACGACTAGTCATTATAGCCAACATTAGTTGGCTAATTATAACCATTATAACTAGTTATCACCAACAATAGTGGTTAACCAACAGGGGTTATAACCAACAATAATGGTTCACCAACATTATGTTTGAACCGCCCATCATCCCTAGTCATACGATGATCCGCGATGATTCACCTGATACTCTTACCCGCAAATTACCTGCTAGGATGCATTCATTGGCCCCAAATACCATGATTTTTCATAGCTTTCCCATAGTTTCATGTCGAAAAGACAACCTTTTGAAGGGTTTCATGAAATTTTATGTTTATAAGTTTATGAGTTACCCATATTTCCATGGCTTAACACTTACCATTTGAATCCATTTGAAGCGTTTCGTGGGCCGCTACCCATGACCGGTGCGCCCTGCGCTGGGAGGTCGCGCTTACCTCCGCAGCTTTGGTCAAAGCGACAACGCCATGCAGCACGCCTTGGCGGTGCTGGAGGCGGGGGCGCGGCATGGCGCATCGATGTGGCGGAGGATCTGTGGAGATTCGTGAGTTGTTGCTATGGTGATTTCTAGCTGGTGAATGGTTAATAGTAGGTGATAAAGGTTAAATAGCTGGTGAATGGTTAAATGGTTAGTAATAGGTGATGATAACCAACAATAGTAGGGGATGTACCCGCTATATGGTTCACTAGCCATCAACCAACCATCGTAGATGATAGTTAACTAGCTAACTAGCTGGTTAATGATGGGGGAAGCAATGGTTATTAGTAGGTGATAATGGTTAGATAGCTGGTTCATGGTTCATAGTAGGGGATTAGAACTAGCAATTATAGGGGATATGCCGGCTACTATGTCAAGGTGCGATTTGCAAAAACTTGATTTTGTGTTGATCGGTGAAATGGACAATGTCAACCATTTAGTTTTGATGTTTTTATTGTCACTGCTTTGAGTAGATGATTGGTTGCACAATTGTATAGGGTATTGTGAATACAGGTGTGAATGGAATTGCGTTTGGTATGTTCGGTTGTTCACGGTATGGGTGATGATTTTTCCTGTATCAGTAGATATAATCTATATAAGATACTGTATAATACATAGATGCATTAACATATTCATTTTTATTTACATATATATATATATACATATTATTTAAATTATATATATATATATAGATATATACATATGTCCAACGGTTCATGAAAGAACTCTGCGGTGCCACGAATTTCTTGCAGATTCTCACTTGGAGCAGCGGCTTGTGTGTTGACCTCCTTGCCGCACATTGCCTCGAACCGCTCCCTGCTATTTCCTGGCCAGCCAGGACTCACCAATGGCTGACCCAAAATAAATTCTCATTTATCTATGGTTGGTGAGTCCAATACGGGTATGATTGGTATGATTGCTGAACCATTGCTGAATCAATACGAGTTTCTCTTTTATACAATGTAAATGTACAGTTTTTCTATAAGTGTTTTGGTCCGGAAGGGCATGTTACTCTTCAATTTTGTTGTCTTGGCATGATTTTGCATCACCCATTAACTTGCAGCATGTCTCAGATTTTGGTTTGCGGTACAGTTTATCTAATTATACTTTCGGACACTCTTCCCACTGACATTGCTGATCAACGTGATTGAAAGTTAACTTCTCTTTCTCCAAGGAGTTAGTTCTGGAAGTTTGCTTGATTACATGTTTGTGCGCCTAATTCTACATTTACATACATCTACAATATACGCTTGAGGATTGTAGGCAGATGATGATGATATTGATGGTGATTTGCACATCTGTCCTTTTGCGCAGGTTGAACAGGGGGTCCTCAATTGAATCAATGGAATCTGCCCAGTCACCAGTGTGGTGTGCTTCACTGCTGTTGCATTTCTTTGTCCAGCAACTTCAGTTTGGAGTTGCAATCAAAGACCAGCTTCCCGTTCAAAAGTCTTCTAGGCGATTTTGAGATAATGTGAGCATGTCTCTTGTTTTCCTTGGGCTCGTGGATGAGATTCAGAAACTTGAACAGTTCCCACACACACACATGCACCCGCTACACGCAGATGTTTATGTGCTTTCCTTTTTGCACGTTTAAATATTGGAACCGATGCTTGTTGTCAACTTATCGCACTGATGACTTTGATCCTCAGCAGTTTTGACGCTTAAAGGGAGTCAAAATTTGCACTGATGGCGAATCTCCATGTCTCAGCGCTATTCGGCGATCATTGCGCATCCCAGCTTTGCAGCCTTGAGATTTTGAGCTGGTTGGGTGCCAGTGCGGTTTCCAGCTTTGCTTCCTGTGGGAAGAGCGGCCGCCTGCAAGTGGCCAGGCTCCTTGTCCAAGAGTGGTCAAAAGATAGAAATATCAGACCTCAAGAATGTGCTACTTGAGTTTTTGAAATGAGTTGCTAGGGCAACGGTTTGTCGCTTTCCTTGGCTTCAAACCAAATGCATCCTTGACTTTCCCAGGTTCCACAAAAATTTGAAGAAGATCGTGCTGGACAGGAGGTGGCACCAAGACCATTTTGCAGGATTGTTTGAACATAGACACCTTGAGGAGATAGTTGTCATGGCAGAGTACGAAATCATTCAAACGCCTCTCCCACAGCCTCTTCAGACAAAGCGCTTCGACTGGGATGGTGGAAAAGTTTGGCGGTTGATCGATTTGAACTCATCAACGCTGAAGCGTGTCATCTTCAAATCAATCGTACAAGCTGAGCCGGACACTAGCCAAGTGTCAGAAGATGAAATCAATGCAGAGCGAATGGAAGTCTATTTCCATCATCTTTACCGATGCTCTTCTTTGGAGATTTTGGAGATTCAGAGAGCGCCCCCACCAGATCGTTTTCCAATCGACTACTTTGCTCGAGAAGTTTTGGGTCGCCTTCGCCACTTGGAGCTATCTAGTGGTGACTATTTGATCCAGTTTGATCACGAAGAGTTTAGTGCTTGTGTAGCACGGGCTCTGGGAGAGGCAGGGAGTCTGGCAACCACTCCCAGGCATTGAAAAACATTGGTAAGGTGACATAGGATGATGTAAAATGCAGGCTTGACTGGCAAACCGCTTGGATGATACGCATGAAGTTCCCAGGGATATAAATGAAGAAAGCCTGCGTTTTACATCATGAAGACGGATAATTGAACATTCGGCTCACATCAGCTGGCAACATTGCATGGCTCACGGTGGAAGAAAGAAAGTGTCAAGACGTCACCTCGCTCCCTGGAAGGCCAGGCAACTTGAGACACTCTTTCTATCTTGGTGTCCTTGGGATCATGGTGCTGGTCGCGAAGATTTTGCCTTCATGAGAACGTGGGAGACTGTGACGTTGCCGTGTCTGCGGCGACTCCGGCTACGTGGGGATGTCCTGTACCGGGAAGATTGCGATGCCATCACTCATTTTTTGAATCGCCATTCCCACAACATGCACCGGCTTCAATTACAATTATCAAATCGCGTAGCAACATCCCAAAGAGGATTTGTTTGCCCAGAGCAGATGTTTCCTCACTTGGGATCGTTGCCAAAGTTGCGAGAACTGGTGGTGACGCTCCCTAAGACATACGTGGGCAATCAGCTGATGGCGGAACATGTTGATTTTGCACGTAAATGTCAACACATTTGCATGCCGCTTTCGCAGATTCAATCAAAGTGCCCTAGCCTTCATTGTTTGATCTTCCTCGTAGAAATGGAGTATGCTCATGTTCAAAGCATACCCAAGGAGGTCGGTCACATAGAAGTCTCACGAGTGATTTCTGAATCCAAACATTTTTTTAGTCTTGGCAAACAGCTGCAGATGATTTACTTCTTGGAATGCAATATGAGTTTGTCTGCGCCTCGCATTTCAATAGATGACTTTCCGCTGGAAAAGGAGCTTGCTAGAATTAAGTTGATCCATGAATCGCCATTGTGCCACCAGAATGCGCTCATGCTCGACGCAAGTGGTGTCAGTGGTTGTCGCATCGGCCACAAAGGGTTCGACGTTAGATTTATCCAGTCAGTCCAAGAAAGAGTTATGAAGACGAAGATCGCGCACACCTAGAAATACAGGCAGCCTTTTTGGGCATTGGCCAGGTTTTGCTCACGGAAGAATCTCACCTGCCAATACCAAGGAAGAGAAAAAAAAACGTGTCGTCACATCCGCCATGTGACCTCAAGTGTGGAACATGGAGCTGTGAATTGCAGCGCCTGGGGTTTGTCAACTGCGTAAAAGCATGTTAAAAAGCAGGAGTCACACTGGATGCGGGCCCTTTCCAAAGCCAAAGGTCACAACAAAGTACAGGTTGGTTTCCTGGGTGATTTTGATGAGTCGCGAATATGCGGTATAGTATAGCAAAGGCATGATTGATGGGAAATGATCAAACAATGTAAGACAGGTGTACAGGTGTAAATGGACAGCTCGCGCAAGGACATGCATCCAACTTTTAAGAGGGACAGAATTGATAGTTTTGTTGGTACCACAGTATTTGCCAGGATCGACGAAAAGAATTGATAGTTTTGCTGGTGCCACAGAATTGATAGTTTTGTTGGTACCACGTTTTCACTTTAGACGGATTCCTAAAGGAAGGATCATTGGCTCCGGCAACGTCATCCGTCATCCGAAGTGGTGACAATCGTGCTAACATCGGTGTCTATTGGTTGGGTAATTGTACACCACCAATCATGAGTGTGTGCGTGTATCGTAAACCATGGCCGATGTGACAGTGGTTGAGTTTGTCATCATATTGTTTAGACAAGTAGAGGTTTATTTCCTGGTGAACCCACCGACAGGGATACCAGCCAAAGACGGGCACTACCATGGATTAGTCGATGAGAAAATCAGCGTTGGAAACCCTGGTTGTAAGTTGTAAGCATGAATTAGTGGGCTTACATCATTGTTTGCACCCTTAATGACAGCACAGGCTGTAGCCGTCAATTGTAGGGGTCAACCATGGTCATTTACCATTACTTAAAGATACTTAAAGTTTTTTTACAAGCATTCATGAAGGTGTTCCCCCTCCGCGAACCTTCTTACATCAACTATTTGTTTACATGAACAGATCCAAAAACAAATCTTTTTGCATCAACTATTCGTTTACATATCTAAAACAACAGATCTAAAAAAGAAACATCACCTGCTGTATTTCCGGGCTGCCACAGGTGAATGCAAGGTCGCAGATCTTGAACGTTGCCCTGCAGCGCTGGTTCACTTTGCAGCTGGAGAGCTGCGCATGGCTTCAATGGGAGGTGAAGCTTGAGGTGTTTGTGCGTAGATATGGATGTACAATGAGAAAGGTCGAGAGAAAAAAATGCAGGTGTACATATATGTAATTTAGTCACATGAGATGCATACATGGTGAAAGTCTATATAGATATTTACTTATAGACATACATGATATCTAATTAAATTTGAAAATATTTGACATATGAAAATATTTGCACACGCTGTTGAAATCAATTATTTGGTGAAAACAAATGATAGCAAACAACCATCGTGCACTTCTAATTTGTAAGAACATGACACTTTCTGATTGTGAACAGTACGTGATACCGTCACTTGCGTAATGAATATACCCTTTGGTAAACTAACCTGGAAGCTCACCCCATAGGTGCTGGATAATCCGCACAACCGGGTTGGTTTACCAGAGTGTTTGTGAACTGACATTCAAGATACAGCTGTCATGTTGTAAGTGAGTTGTCATCAGCAACTTATTCACTGCTTGGCCTTTGCAAACTCAGAGGTTTCGCTGGTTGCTGGTGATCACCAGTTGCTGGTGGCGTTGTTTCTACCGATAATTGGGGTTCCCAGGGACTAGACAAAATGCTGGACTGCATTGGTGTTTGATTGTTTTTGGGCATGTGAAAACAAGATGCATCAAAGGTGATTACCCATCTAGCTGAGCTGAGTTGATGATGTATATGATTATATGATGTGCTATATAAAAATAAATAAATAAATAAATATATATATATATATATCTATGTTTCCGGGTGCAAGCAAATTCCATGGTTTTACCAGTAGTTGGGACAGCTGCCATGGGTGACTTGCCTGGCGGTGATTGAACGATTTACCGAGAGACCCACAGGTAGCGATTTGCCGGCAATTCGGTGGCTTAGCAATCCGGTAGCTTAGCCATCCGGTAAGCAGCTTCAACCTATCCATTCTATTCCGTTCTTTGATTGTTAATCCATTCCATACATTGATTAGAATTCTGTACTTATGAGAGGATTGACTTGCAGACAAAGCTAGAACAGTTCTCAACTGTTATCACCAGCTTTCTTTGGCCTGGATGAAGCGTCGTGATCCCAGTGTCTGGTGAGGAGATCATTGGTGCAGTGATGCTGTTGTGCGTATCGATGACCAGCGTGTGGCGAACCAATGCCCATTTGGGCATGTCTGGTCTATCTTTGACCTATGCTTGGAGCCTCAGGATATGTCACGCTTGCTGGAGCTGGGGTGCCCCGAAGGGATCAGATCTTCCATGCTGGTCACAAGCACAACAGCAGCAGCAGCCCCAGTTCTTCAACTTTGGTGGTTCCAACATATCCCAGCAAGCCCTTGAACTGACAGGAAACCGGGACTTCACGAGGCTTTCACGGAGAACATGTTTGTTTGTAAATGGGGCAATTCGATCATAGTGGACCCGGTTGTTATCCTTCAGATTCGAGCTGTGAACACCGAAAACATTGATCGAACCAACTCACTAATCACACCAGTTGTGGGGGTGGAAAGTACGGAATGCCGATTATGTAAGTAATGCAAGTATTTGCATGTGATACGCGCAATAGTCTTTGATATTTGTGCTTTCTTTCTAGATGAGTACGTCTAAGTATACTGCTAATACAGATATATGGTAAACAATGATTTTGTGAATGAATGTATACATACAATGTTTATGTATATACGTTTATGTTTGTATACATCTACACTTTATGCATACTTAAAAACAGATGAAGGGACGCACACACACACACACACAGTCTGGCTATGGACCAAAGTCATTTACAACCAGCTTGGTAGTCACCAAACAGTGAAATGGGTCCTCAAAATAGGAGTATCCCAAAATCATCCCTTGTAGCCATTGATAGCAATAAACCTACCATTTTGGTTGAGAAACCACCATAATATCATTGTTGTAATTCCTTCTTGCACTTTCTCTTTATTGTAAAAAACAATGATCATTGTTATCCCAAACATTTTGAGAAACTCGATTATTGTTGTTATCCCATCATTGATTATTGCTGTTATCCCAACAGTGATCATTGTTATCCCAAACATTTTGAGAAACTCCCAAATATTCCAATGATCATTCTTTGGCCATGCTGGTCGCACAGGCCTTGACTCTGACGGCCTTGGCTGGGGACTGAGCACCCGCTAAAACGTGGCGGCTGGGGGTTGGGCGGGGCTGGGTGGGACTGGGTTGATTCACCATGGTTCCCTGTCGTTGAGGCGTTGAGGGTCCCACTTCTGCATAGAGAAGTAACCATTTGACGGCTTCGGCTGGAGAAACATGACTGGTTCAAACAGATGCAGTGATGAGGATTGCCATGACCTTAGCTGGGGGGTATCGCATGTTAGTATGTTCAAGTTTTTTGACAAGAGGCCAAACCACCAGGTACTTAGATTTGACCACATACTGTTGCCAATGGACCCATGTGTTTTCGGCATGATGAACTATTTTATTAAACCCTTGTGATTCACAACAAACCCTGAGGATACTGAGCAGCAATATTATCCCCTATAATTCAATTGATTGTTCATGACGAAGCATGTTTTTGCCAGCAGAAACCGTTATATGTTAGGTACTGTATGGAATGAATCAAACTCAACAAGTATTAGCTTGATTCTCAATCACAAGCATTGTTGGTCCCCGTGATTAGCCGGCATGAAAAATAAAGGATCAATCCTTGCAATTTCATCATGATGCACAACAAACTATCATTACATAAGCATGTTTATCCATATACTTCGACCTCAACGATGCCATATACCATCTCATGAAGCAAGTCACTAAGTCATCCCTCCAAATCTCCATCCAGCGGATGGAACAACCCTGGACTGTTAACAAGCAGCCGCAATGATAGCCACCAGCTTGTTTGAACCATCGATCCACCAGCTCATCATCAATCCATATCAGCCCTCATGATTCACTCACCCGCATCCCCATCCCCATCCAACCCCTGGCCTCCCATCTCAACCGATCTAGCTGTTCCCCCAATCACTTGATCAACTTCAGCTCACCAGTTTGATCTTCAACACCCCAGGCCATCCTCACCACCAGACCTACCATCCTCCAGACCTGTGACCGCCCCAACGGCCCCCCCGTGCCGAGGCCAAGTACTTGGTGAACTACTCCACCCGCGCCTTGGCGCAGTTCGCCTCTGTAGAGCGTCTCCTCGCGCTGTCCACGCTGCGGCCAGAGGAGGTCAGGAAGCCGCGGAAGGGACGACTCGGAAATGGAAGTTTGGATCTATGGATTGATGATGATTAAGATAGTCATGAAGAAATACATATATGAATAAGTAAATAACATAGATGAACAACTTAAAATCATTTAAAATCAATCGATCATTCAAATGAAGAAATACTAGATGAACTCGATATTGATTTTAAATGATTTTTAAGTGAACATGGGAATAAATCGATGGAAAAATATGAAAAAAACAACTAATTATTGATGATGATCTATGGAAATGAAAAAATAGATAAATGAATAAGTGAATAGAAAAGATCTATGGGTTGATGATCTATGGAGTTTTGATGATTCGAATGTTATTTAGATCGATCTATGGGTGACTAAATATGATCAAGATGTATATTTTTGATGTTACCGATGTTATGCTGATGGATTGTTTTAGTTCTTTTGGTTTACCTGTTTGATCTTAATGGGTTTTACATATCTACATGGCACAGTCCTGTATGTGTCCTATCTGACATGTGCGTATTGTACCATATTTGTTACGACTATTAGTGTGTATAGATTTGATTTTATCCACCTGCAAGATAATGGTATGGTTGTCTCCTGCTCCCGGTTTCTTCTTGTCAGCATGGGGGTAGTCCAGCGAGCTGACAGACTCTGTTGGTAAACTCGGACCTCACCTCTATACCGAACTCCAAATCTGCGTGGGCACTCTCTGACCGGAATCCCGTCATGAGACGGGTAGAATTCCAATGAATTCCAGATGAATGTCGGATAGAACTTCAGAAAAGTGCCAGAAAGAATGCCAGGAAGAACGTTAAATAAACTGTTCGAACATGTCAGAACAAATGCCAGGCTAAGGTTCATACGGCATCATATAGAAAGCCAGATCGAATGCAAAATAGGATGCCAGCTAGGATGTCAGATAGTGTAAGGGTGCGGATTGTGGAAAGGTGGAGTGAATTTGGTTATGATCAGTTTCGTTTTTCCTGTACAAGAATGGTATCATGGTACAGTCCTTCACCTCCAAAGCTACTTTGCTATGTCGGTACTCCGTGGATGGAGGTGAGCATCATTGTTGTGGTTGTTTCCGCAAACAAAGTGGTGGTCGGGGCCTCGTACTAAGCCTACCTACTTTTACTCCTGCTGCTGCTACCTCTCCTCTATATTTCCTACCACTTTTCCCACTACTACTACCACCACCACCACCACCACTACTACTACTACTACTACTACTACTACTACTACTACTACTACTACTACTACTACTACTACTACTACTACTACTACTACTACTACTCCTACCTACCTACCTACCTACCGACCTACCTACAAACAAACACTGACACAAACACTAACACTAAGAATAAAACCAACTCACCAACGAATGATCTAACTAACTAAGTAACTAACTAACTAACAAACTAAATAAGCTGACTAAGTAACTACTACGCCCTCAACTACTACGAGTGCTGCTATTACCAGTGCTATTCCTGCTTCCTATTACATAAGACCTAGTATTACCTACTACCAAACAGAGGGGAAAGGCTGCATGAGGCTGCCAGCAGGGCTGGAACATATATAAATAAATATACACATATATACATATATATATATATATACATATATACATATATACATATATACATATATATGTACAAATTTAAGACAGCATGCGATGGGGTGCCGACGGTACCATCAGGATGAGCTATTGTTATCACAGGTGTTTGCGTAGACTGATATCAATCAACATCAACACACTCAAGACACCGTAGCTTTATTTTGTATTCCAGAGACATATATATATGCAATTTCTGCATGTAGACGTTTGAATATCATATACATATTTACTTATCGAAGTATATACAGTAGACACTACGTATATGTGCGTCCATTGTACATACATGCAACATATGATATGAAAATATACATGTGTACACAAATACAAGCTTACATTTCCAGGTGCACACATATTTGCTATTTAAACCATATGTGCATAAGTTCTACATTTGTTCGCCTTACATTATCAGAGTCAGACCGATCATGACTAAACGAGGCTGTAAACATCCCCCGAGGTGTACCCGTCGCTGTTGGACACAATGATGCTTACATTAGTAGGTGGCATCTCAGGTGATGCTAGTTGTTTTTGTCCTTCTACCTTATCAAATGTTGCTTAAGGATGCTTAAGGCACGTATATTTTTCTGAATATTATATATATATGTATGTATATACACATTAATGCCCATGTGCCAAATTTGGTGGTTTAGATGCATATATATATATGTATATAGATCTGCATATGTATATTATGTGCACTTAGAGAAACATATAAACATCTAAATTTACATGTTTATCTTTATAATCTATTTTACTTTTATATTTATATAAACATATGTATCTGTATTTTTATTTGCATGTACATATGGAAATCGACCAACACTTGTGCCTGTAAACGCATTTACGGCTACTCAGATAGCCCTCCCTGTACGAATTCTGCAGCGCTGGGACGTGCCAGGAAGTGCATCGGGAGGCCGAACGCTGGCGGCCCCCAGCTGAATGCTGGGTGATGCAACATATTGGGTAATGACTAGGACTAGGAATCTGCCATATTGGCTAAATATATTGGGTGATACCCATCTGCCATATACATGACTGACTATATAACAGACATATTGACTAATAGTATCCTGAAAAATACACTATAGGAATAAATGATACACTATAGGATTCTGCTTCTAAGATAAATTCATAAGACTTTTTTGGTTAATGATCAAGTATAGGAATGGTAGTTGATTGGTTAGTGACTAGGAATAAGCATGCGCAAATGACTAGGAATTCACCTGAATCTACCTGAATGGTGGGCAACATGGGAAATAAACATTTGATTAATGATTAGGAATAGCCCAGGGAAATATCCATGACTGGGAATCACCGTGGATTGGTAAATGACGAGAGTAAATGATAGGGTAAATACCGCCGCGGCAAGTGCTGGATGAATGACCAGGAATCTACCTAAATGATAGGAATTATCGTTAGTAAATGATGACATAGTGGTAGGACTATGGGAAATAATCATGTGGTATCGGTATATATGATTAGGAATAACCATGAGAAATAATTGTTTGGTAGATAACCATTTTGGTAAGTAACCATTTGGTAAATGATTATTGGAGATAACCATGTGGCTGAGTATGAGAAATTACTATCCGATTAGAAACTATGGGAAACCAAGATGTGATCAATGGCCCATCAATTACCAGAAGGAGGGCACATGGTGATGAAATCACTATGGCCTTTCCTTATTCATGGTGGTTGACGATGGTAAATGACCTGGTGTGCTTCACAGTGGATAAGAATGGCACTTCATGGCTACAAATTGCTAGCAACAGTGGAGAAGATACCTAATGACGGTTCCTTGTGGATGGAAATTGCCCAAACAGCAACGGTTTTGCAGGCGGAGGTGAACTGGTTGCTTGTTCCACATGTACGTGGTTGTTTCATCAGCATGCCATCAGCATGCTGTTTATCAATCATGAATTTAGTAGTTAACCAACCATTAACCATTAAGCAACCATTTTATGACTCAATCTAACCATTCACCAACCGAGAAGCAGCCATGAACCAACCAAGATTCACCCATGATCAACTCTGTAGATCCTTGTGTGGGGAAACATATAGGGGTTATACTGGAACCATTGCTAGTGGTTAACGATTCGGAACAATAACCATCGATAATGGTTGAAGAACTACTGGGGAAATTTGGAGAAACTTGATATGTTCCACAGACTCAAGGCTGAATATCGTCTTGCTAGTTCAAATGGAACTACTCAATCTGTTTACCAAGCAGATATTCAACCTTAAGTAGTTTCGTTTTAACAAACAACAACTGTTTCTACTACTAGGCAGGATTCACTACACATATCATGAAATGCCTGTGTTTTTGGCAGCTGGATTCTCTAGTGATCATTACCACCTGTCCTGCTGTTCGCAGATGGAGAGGGGTAAAAATGCAAGCGCTCACTTGTTTCGTTTGGTGGCACAGCAATTCTAAAGAAGCACAAGGATGTGTTGATGATTATCTTGAGGGTTGACAGACGTGGTAAATTGAAAACTGACAGGACGCCATCAGTACCTGGTGTTTTGACGCTGGTGAGCCCAAAGGTCTATCATGAGAATAGTGGTCATTTTTGTATTGAGGTTTTGCTTGACAGGACCCTCGGAGGTTCTGAAACTATGAGCACCATGTTCAAAAAATGAATAGTTCAGTATAAACTATCAGAATGAAAACATATTGTTTGGAGATTGTCTTCCAAGGGGTCCGCAAGTGTTGCAAGACATGGTCATGAGTCATCATTGCTTGCGTGTGTGGCACAGTCCTTCAGGGAAATGAGTTGCAAGTCAGTTTGTTGATAAAACACTTGCGGACGCCGACCTGGAATGTCGCGCTCCGGAACTCGCCATGACGAGAGACTCGCCAATAAAGACCCGGGACTCACCCGTGATCAGCAACCACTTTAAACCATTGGTACCCCTGCTTCGTTGCTAGACTTGTGTTCGTTGCAGGTGCCATTGCACCAGTACCATCTCGTCAAGCAATACACGAACAGGGGTTGGACATTATATAACCCATAGATTGATACTACCCTGGCAGCTTAAAGACAAACAGTTTGATGTGAGTACAGCCCCCATTTTCGACTGGCTTTGTTTGAACAGCGGTGGTTCAATCAACGTCAATGTGCTAGTTTAGAATGGTGTGACATGAATCCAACTGGTGGATGATAAGCATTGGCTTGACTCTCCCATAGATTATCAGGACACCCTGAGGGATGGTCATGAAATGTCATGAATCATTCCCCAAACGATGTGCCCTTCGCTGAGTCGCCTGCGGTGCTTTTTTTTGGGATATGCCTGTGGCCAGCAGCTCTATACGTGGCAGACGCCAGGGGTTCTACGCTAGGGGTCGCACAAAATGATCGTGTTTTTTTGTTGGCAGGTGAAGTATTTTGTGAATTGAAGATCATTTTGAATTTTTGAAAGGTCTCTTGGTAACCTCAACGTGCGTGTTTGTCAGACTGGCGCGCTGTCGCGACCAGTTGTTGCCCATTGGTATATTGTAACGCTATATTTCCTTGGTGTAAGCCCTAGGGGGTGATCCATGCATGGTGGCCTCAAGTTGCCGAACTTTGGCTGTTTGAGTTTGATTGCAGATAAGCTGTCGACCTGGGTTGAGCATGGTTGAACAATGATCTGGTTGTTGGTGAATCAGTTCATAAAGTGGGATATATCCGATCTCACCCACAAAAAATGATCCCCCTTGTTCAAGTTCGGCATGGTACTTGTACACAGGTACAAGTACACAAAGCGCGGTGCAGACATTATTATACAAAGTTAACGCAGGACCACATCGAAGTACGCAGTTCTGAGATTGCACAGTTGCGTTGGAATTGGCATTCGGAATCACTTTCGGATGTTCCAAACATAGAAAAAGGATACAAAGGATCCAACAAAACAACAGAAACATGTTACGCTTCAGTCCAGGCCCCGTGCCACGCATGGCTTGCTGAGAAACGAATTGCGCCGTGTTGTTGGCGGAGGTTTTGGGTCAGATAGCCTGCGTGACCCACACGTTGCTGCCGTTGCCCAGCAGGGCTCTTGCTAAATTCAGGCGGGCCATGCAGAGCTTACCTTCCTCAGCTTTTTTTTGGGCGGGGACTAGGATGAAAAAGTTGTATTTTCCAAGGTCTGACGCACAAGACCCGCAACTCTCAACCGTGCGCGCAGTAGGACTGCGTCATTGCTTTTCGATTCGTGGGCAATATGAATGCTGCGCGACCTGCATCGAAAGCCATGTTCTCATTTTAAGATCAGTCGGAACCCCCACCGGCTTATTTTGCTTGTGATTCAGCAGGGCCGCGGCTTTTCCCCTGACAGGTCGAGACTCAGCAAGGCGCAACCAAGGGCATGACAGGATATGGACCAATTTGATAAACCTTTTGCTGTCCAGTGTGAGAAGCACATGGATGAAGCACACAAATTTCCAACAGGTTGTTTTTATTGAACCTATGTGAATTCATCGCCGCCACAGATATCCACCGATCACCTATATCAAGGATATTAAGCATTTGTGTTGCCTTGTCGTCTCTTGTTGCCAATGAATTCATTTGGACAAACATAGGTTGCTGTCATCATTGGCAACTTCCATGCACACAGTGGGCCATAGGCGTTTGAATTATTTTTAGATGGAATTAGGGAAAATTCCAAAGCAGGATGCGTGTGGTCATGGCGAACGCAGATTTTTTGCAGGGAACCCAAATCAACCCAAATATTCCAATTTCAGATCAAAATTGGGGAGGGCGACTCTAAGGAGTTGGCGTTACGACATGAGAATAACACAGCTGGTTAGGCATTCTAGGAAACGCCAAGTGAATCGAGTTTCCCTCTCAAGGAGGTGGTGTGCGGGGTGTCTATTGTTGAATTCCTTGCCATGCGGGGATGCTAGTTTGTTGCCATTTTTTTGAGATTTGATGTCTACCCCTTTCAGATGTTCCATGGCCGTGGCCAAGTAATGATTGCCCAGCATCCCAGCATTGTTTACAAAGGTATTCATTCACAATGGTGTTCCCAACCATGCATTTTAGGCTTGGCAAAATTGCAACGATGAACCCCCTGAGTAGCTCCGTTGGTTTGTAACTATCTACGGTTAAGGATGGCATTGATGGTTGGTTTCCTCGGGTTTCCATGGGTACATGGTGATTCCCCATTGCCAGGTTTTATAATATACCAAGTGGTAGACCTTTGACCGTCAGCCGCGCAGCCGTTAGCAAGTCGCCACGCGGATCGAACCGGCTTCGCTGAGGTCGGGCGATTTCAGTGTTCCAGATGCCACCCACAACTATACAAAAGCAAGGTGAACCGTGCGAAATGTGAGTTGTACCTAAAACGATGGTAAACCGCTTTGCAAAATCAGGTGAAACTAGATATACATTTGAATGTTCTACTATATATTCATTAGTCAATTATACATTTATACCCCCTAAAAATAGGTAGGTGTTTGTCGTTTGCTGCAGCCTGCGTTTGCAACCACCAATCTATTCGCTGGCATGCAAGCATTGGATCTAGGACCGTTAGAGCCATGTAACTAAAACATTACGATGGTTTACAATTGAAGAAATTGAAGGCAAACAGAAGGGGAACAGATGCGATTTACATCACGGTGCTTACAGTATGTAATTGGCTGGGGTTCGTTTGGCTTGAGATAAGCAGGTGGTCGGGTGATTGCTTGGGCACGTGGTGAACCTGACACAACGAGCAAAACTGTTGCTCAGTGGACCTCCAAACGATTGCAAATGTGTTTCAGTAGTCATGAGACCGTGCAATACATGGTTGTAAGTAAAAGGTAAATAGATGGCTAAACCAGCGGTTCAACCATGGTTTCAAGATTGTTCCTGCACATTGCTTCAAAAAACGTTGGTTGTTAAACAACGGGTTGCTTAACAAGTAGTGGTTGCTTAACACTTGTTTCTAAACGTTGGGTTCTAATCCCGTAAGAAGCGGAGAAACTTATGGCGTATGAGCATAGGACCGGACGATCCCGCTGTTCACCACGATTCACCGATCTATTCGCCGCTACTCGCCACTTTGCACCTAATCATTCACCTCGCTATTCCCCTCATTATTCACCACTATCCACTATGAACCACCAATTAAGTAGTAGTGAGCTCATAGTGCACCATGAACTATGAACCACCATTATCTACTCATTGTTCACCACCCAAATATTCACCAGTACTCACTACTATTAGCCTTTTCCGCAGCTGATTCTGCACGCTTCGCCATCAGTCATGGATGAAGCCACTATGGCTTCGCCGGGTGGTGGCCCTGCTTCGCCACAGGCGCCAGGGCGCCAGGGCACTCTTTTAGGGCGATGTTTGGGTCAAGGTGGTGATGGTTTTGATGGCTACGAAGGGTTGATAAATGGCCACTAAGGGTTGATAAATGGCTACTAAGGGTTGATAAATGCTTAAGAATGATGAATCAGAGCTTATTGGTATCAGATAGATGGTTGATAATATATGTCAATATCATTTTATCGACAATTAGGCATGGTTAAACATTATGGTCGATAAAAGGTTAGGAATGGTGAATCATGGTTTACTGAGGTTGATTGATGGTTGATGTGTTGTTTGTGTTGATCATCTGAATGATTATTCATGGTGGTCAAGAGTGGTAATAACGAACAACAACGGGCATAAAGGGTTACTTGGCTATGTCCAGCTTGCTATATCCATTTGTCTATCTGTCTATCCACCTATCCATTTTGCTGTCCATTTGTCTTGATATGTCTATATTATGTTCTTTCTACTGTCAGTCCATCCAATTATCTGTCTTTCTACCTACAGTAAGTATCAATCAATCTATCTTTCAATATCTTGATCTATCGCAATCTGTCTCTCCCTAATTCTCAACACTGCTTTAGGGCGGTGGCGCTGCCAGCTCGTCTCAGCGAGTACGGCGGCTGAGGGGACAAGTGGTGGCTGGGTGGTGCTGGGTGGTGCTGGGTGGTGCTGTGTGGGTGGTTGGTGGTTGATTGGCTGACTTGGCTGAGGTTGGTTGCTTGGTGTTGCTAGATAGGCTTACTGACAGACTTAGAGATACTTGGCGTAGAATGTATGTTGTAAAATCTGACTAGAAGAGTTTCGTCCATTCTTCTCGCATTGCTATGGGTAAATTGTACTTCTTGCTGTTCACATCCGAAGAACGACTACACAGTCTCGGTCTTGGTATGATCGATATGGGTTTGTCCATCAATGGTGTACCCCTGTAAACTTCTATGATTGATGCTTTTCCCGTTACAAATGAAAATTCTACGGGCACCACCATTTATGGACAACCTCATGTCTATCAATATTTTTTGAGATCATTAGCATGGCACTGCATGCAGCTGTGCCTGGTGACCGCTGGAAGGGTCCGAGATATTGAGATCATTAGCAATAGCGCTTGGTTCGTTCATCGGCGACAACTGTATTTATCAACAGGCTTTCCAGTGGCGGTCTGAGCAGTGTCACAAAGAGATCGTTGGTTACAGGGCGGTTGACATGCTGGGGAGCCAAGGAGCTACAAGGAGTAGTGCAATCAAGTGGCAGAATCCAAGATCGAAATCCATGGTAGTCCAACACCGTAAAATGCACCTGTTTTCTGCAGGGTTTCGACACTGCACGACTTTATTCAAGTCGCATGTGTTGGCACCGTCAACGTGAGCATCTCTGGATAAGCACCTGGTGTCCATGAATCCAGTTGAGAATCTCCTTCCGATTCTTAGGCCTGGGCACAGGACGCCGTCACAGCCACGCCATGGCTTGAAAGCCGAGGACCCAACTCAGTTCCTGAAGGACATGTACTCCAGAAGTGAGGACTGGCGCTGGTACACGCTGGTACGTTGTTTCTCCAGACATCCATGTGTTTTTGACTGGGGGAAAGGTGCCAGTGCAGCAAGTGATCCTCTTATGTATTTATACTATAATTAACTTATTTATTTGTTATTCATTTATCTATATTTATTTATTTACGTATTTTTTGTATATACTGGTACAAATTGGTATTTCAACTACAATAAAGTAGATATAATCACTCATTCGAGTGTAGCCTCGTCAAGTGAAGCACTGTTGAGCACCAAGGGAGCCAGGTGTTTGTGGTTGTTGTGGGGTGATCATTGAGTCTGGGTACGGACGTGGGGAGCTGATTCCGACCCGCCCGGGAATCCGATCTAAGTCGTTCGTTCAAGCATAGTAAAGTTATTTTCATGTGGTGGTTTCTCAAAATAGGGAGCCCCCAAAATGGGTGGTTTATTGTTATAGATCATTACTAATGGATGATTTGGTGGTACCCGTAGTTTAAGACATACCCATGTAACAAAACAAACCACCGATATTTCCCTCTTTTGCCTGGAATCTTTCGTATTTTTCAGAATCAGCCATCCCTTTTTGGCACACCCCCCCAGTTTCAGCAATCACAATCTGCACATTCGCGTACGCCTTCGTCGCATCGCAGGAGATCGTTACTCAGGAGTTGAACCGGGATCCCGTGGCAGCGGGGGAGCTCAGCTGCGAGGGTCGGATGGCGGCCATGGTAGGTCCAGGGTGACTACTGGACCGGAGGGTCGCCAGGGTCTGCCACGGTAGACGTGCATCTACTTGGCTATGGGTCAATATTAACCAACCAACTAATGAGGGATAATGACCAACAATAATAAGGGAAAGAATGATTAATGATAGGGGAACCAGAGGTACGGGGTTTAGACCCACAGTCACTTTTGTGTTTTGAGGTATAAGTATCTTTTTGAGGCATAGCTATCTACTTGTGTTGGATGGAGAAAAAGACACAGATCTACTTGTAGGACACCACAAACACTACGCGGCTGGTGGCCAAATTCGTATGGACAACCTGGCAAGGACCTTGCGCTGATCATTGACAACCCGACATTTCAACATACTTGACTTCGGTCCATAGCTTTGAGTTACCATTGAGACAAATTCATGCCACTTTCAATCTTTTATTGTGTTATGATTGAAGATGACAATACTTGCTCCTGAAAATCCCTTTGAATAGACGATGCTCTCTGGCAACGATCTTTATCAACGATCGTTCACTGTCCTTCACCATCCTTCTCCATGATTTGAGTACATCTTTCCAACCATCCAAATATAGACACTTTTCAAACCATGGCGTAAACCAACCATCCAAATATAGAAGCCATCATGATATTCACCATCATTCACCAAACATAAAAAACACCTAGAAACCGTCAATCATTTTATTGTAATAAACCAACCATAATTTGGGGGTACCCTAGGGCTTCAGAAACACCCAAAATATCTTAACCTCAGAAACCTCTAGAAACCTCAGTAAAAGAACCATTCACCACCCAAATTAAAACAACATCATATTTGTATTCACCATCATTCACCAGATATAAAAACGCTAGAAACCCCCTTCACCAGATGTAAACATCTCTATAGAAACCCCATTCACCAGATATAGAAAATCCCTAGAAACCCACCATCCTTCCCCGTGGTCACCGTACGAGTCAGTTGCCTGTGGGCTTCCACAGGTGCATCGCGCCTACCTGTGCGCGGCCTTGTTGGGCATCGCCTCTGTGCTGGCACTGCTGCGATTTGGCGTTGAGGCGAAGGAGTTGGTGGGGAAGGATAGGTAGTGATGAAGCTGGGGAATTAGCTGGTTGAATATTATAGTTTGCGAATATTATTATCCAACCATCTACAATAGCTAACCTATTATCAGTAACCATCCAGAATTATAGACCATCAAGTTAACAAGCTGGTGAATTAGCTGGTTGAATATTATATAGTTAGTTAGTGATACTGACATCAACATAGGATGGTTGAATATTACAGTTGGTGAATATCAACTAATATTGAATATTAACTGGTGAATTAGCTGGTTGAATATTGAATACCAGTCAGTGAAAGTTACTTGCTTCATCACTAACCATCAATATTCACCACTAATGGCGATGAAGCTGGTTGAATATTCAATCAAAACACAATGTTGATATTGAATATTAGTTATAGTGATAGTTACGATATTAATGTTGATTCAGCAACTGGCTGGTGAATATTAGTTAGAGATTCTTGATTGAGTCAAATGTTTTTGTTGAGCAAATAATGTTGGTGGTGATTGTACATGGTTCTGAACCAAGTATTCGTCTTTGGTGGTTATTGATCTACGTTTTTTAGCAATCCCTTATTGTTATATAACCATGGTCAGTGATGTTTATAGGCAAGCTTTTGCTTATTTATTAGCATCTATTCAGCTCCCAAGTTGGCTGAGTAATACCAAATGTTCACCAGAAACAACTATATCATCTTGAATGCTTACTGTATTAGTTCTTAATTATCATGGAAACCATTAATTATCAGCATTATAGTTTATAATAACCAACCGATTATCAATATATCCAACAATTTATAATAACTAACCCATTATCAGTAACCATATCTTATTATAATAGGATATATGTGAAATGGCTGTGATTTTAATAACTAACATTCATAGCTATTATGAATACGAACCTATTATCAGTTTAGCATGACCATCAAGTTAAGAAGCCGGTGAAATAGCTGATTGATTCTTGGACAGCTGGGTGGTTAGTTGGACTCAGCTTGTGAGGTGAGGAGCTTCGCCCCGTGGACTTGAACTAGCAGTTGAGGGGCAGGTAACCAAATATTAGTTAACAAGCTGAGGTTTGTTGGATTAGTTTGTGGTTTTCAGGTTGATTTTTTTTTGAAACTGTTTTTGTTCACTCTTCAACTGCTGTTTGAACAGCTGGTTGATGATGTTTGCTGGTTCATACTATCGTGATAGCTATCGCCATCATTAATTGGCTAATTGATGCTCGAGAAACGGGTGTAAGAACGGTCATCAATGGTCGTTGATAAGCTGCCAATTGATGCTAGATATGAGGGTCTATCGGCCGATTATGTTGCATTGTGCGTGTATGAGATACCAATAATCCTGATGTACGAGTGAAGGCACTGGTGATGCTGGTTGATGACGGCTGATGACGGTTGATGCCATTGTGCACCATATAACCATGGCTGTCAATGTTTCATTGGTGGTGAAACAATTGTCATTGCAAACTAAGGTGCATCATGGCTTGTTGTCGATGAACGGATTAGTAATGAAACTATCGTCACTGAATGGTTGTGCCCCAGCTGATGATGGTAGATGAATTTTGGATGATAGTGGATGACGGTTATATAATGTGTTCGATAATTAGAGTTTATGTTTAGTTGTGCTTCCTGATGGTTATTCGTGGTTCATCATGTCAACCGTGTTAGTCAGTGTCCCACTAGTACTCATAATTTCTTGTCGAAGATGGTCATTTGTGGTTAACACTGTGGTTGTTTACTCATGGGACACTGTGGACATCCCTGAGGCATTTCGCTTGTTGGTTGATGGTGAAGCGAATGATGGTGAAGACGCTGGTGACAGCTGATGATCGTTGGAGGGTATCAATGGCAAATCATAGGTCAGTGGTGTATTAGCACATGGTGAGTCATAGACTAATGGTCATCAATACAAGTCACAGGTAACAATCATAGTTGTAATTTGATAGTTAGTGGTAGTTCGTCTTTTTTTGATGGCAAGTCGTTGGTACAGTAGGGGCTCGTTGCCGTTGGTGCATGATATGGTGATTCAATATTAATTTTGTTGACAACGGCTGATGCTTGACTCATGATGGTGACTCATGGCTGATGGCTATCATTGGGAGAGCAAGCAACCATGAAAGGGTACTCCACGATTGATAATGGTCACTCATGGTGAATCACGGGCAATTGGCAAGCCATCTCAGATTGCTCAAAATGGTATAGTGATGGTGGGTATTTATGGTCAATTTCAATCTGGATAGCATGAGTTAATAATGGTTTGTGTAGATTGGCAAGTCTGAGTTGTGCTCAATAATGGCAATGATGCTCGAAAGTGATTAACACAGGTTGATACTGCCGCGTTCTATATAGTTAGAAAAGGTTAGTTCTGGTTACAGGTATTTATGCCAGATTAGCCGTTGCTATCCTCACATTAATTCTGGCTACTTTCAGTCAGCCAGTTCTTCTTTTGCCTTCGTGAAACGAAAGTGCATTTCATGACTGTACTATACGCATGAAACTAATACCTGATCCAGTAGAACTGTTAGTTAGCCACATATTACTCCCCATCACTTTATTTCCTGCACCTTGTTTGCTTCGAAACTCCATCACCTCCGCTTGGTGCTGCTCTTTTAACGCGGAACGCACAGGGCGTCCTCTGTACGTTGCTGAGTAGTGCGATGACAGCGGGCTGTTGCTGGTTAGCTGCTCGGCAAACATTATGAGGGATCCATAAACCCTCCGTATTTGAAGGACAACTATTGATGGTTCACAACGGTGATAATTGTGCCCGTGTGTTGGCATTGACACTGTATACCATTCACTGCATTAATTGACCCTCTTCAAATTTAATTGGTTTGTTTGCGTCTCTGGGATTTCCATTCCCAAAGCGGACTTGGTGAAAGCAGGTGGGTTTGAGGGGGGCAAAAGACATGGTATTTTCACCTAGGGTCAACAAATGTTTTGTTGACAAGCTGCGATTTACGGGAAATGATAAACGTCACTTATTCCCAAGGCGGGTGTCTTTGGAGGATACTCCATGTTTTGAATACTGCATTGCCATCCTGTTTTTTTTGCTGCCAGCAATGGGTTGAATCATTTGATCAGAATCTGCAGCTCGATCTTCGAGGGCCTGTTCCTTGGTTTATTACTATAACTGACTGCTATTGGATGGTTCAGGGATACGATATTTTGAGAAGCACCCATATGTGTTTGGACATATAACATACACGTTCACGCAACATAGTTTACTATGTCCTCTCGCAATCCATGAAACACAAATCCAGCACTAAACAAGCCATGACAAGCACAATAATCCAATGGCCTTCTGCAAGCTGAAACGGCACATGGATGTAGAAGCATCACCCATAATTTTGCGGGTGCACTCATTGTAGCTATACAGGTACGTTGCAAGCATTGGGCATTCACTTTCGCAGTGGATGCATTATTGAAAGATTGTTGATCTTTGATTTACATGTGACGGTCAACGATCCATCCCTGCCTTACGGAGGTCCTCTCAGTGCCGGATCCATCCTTGCCGTGGGCTCGTCCAGGTGTATTTCCTCACCCAGGCCCTGGTGAATGTTTTAGAGAAGCTGATCGCAAAGTCCGGACACTCAACAGGACGATCCACGCACTCATCCATCCCCTGGGTATGTCTACATGCTGCTTTCACCAATTCTGAAATAAAATCATGATGAGTGTGGGCTGGTCAAGGGCCGAAAAAGTACAGTCGTTGGAATTTGATGGATTTGAGTTGAGAATCAAACTGCTTTCTGAGGTATAGTATAATCGATGTTACCTGCCCCAAATTCTATGAGCTTGTTACCTGTATCACCCATGGTGTGCAGAGCATACTACAACGTCGCTTCAACCCTGACGTTTGCCCGCGCGCAACAGGAAGGCTTTCCCTAGTCTCAAATTCCTGTGCAGGGCCGTTGTTTTTGAGTTTCTGAGTTGACAGACCCTAACCCTAAACCTCAAACCCTAAACCAGAAACCTGAAACAGTAGAACGCTAAACTCTAAGACCTCAAACCCTAAAACCATAAACCCTAAACCACGTTAACCTTTCACAAGATCCTCTGTTGCAGTGCCTCATTATAGGTGTGGGCGAACGTCCGGGTTGCGGACTACAACGTTGTAGCGAAGTTGACGGGAACCCATCGCTGATGGCGGCCATGACTTCTCAATACACAGGGGTACTCCCCAAATCATCCAAGAGTTCAATCCTTTCTAGTAGTACACCCACCAAAACTTTGGGGTTTTCTATTTTGAGAACTATCATATGGCCAGCTGGGTCAATATATTGCTAATCAATCAATGATTCACATCCCGACAGTTCGACCAGTCTGGTCATCGGATGTTCACCAGAGTTTTGACCCACAGCAATGTCTTAGCAGGTCAAAATTCAGATCTTGCTTGACTTCACAGAATAATTGTGTTGCCTCATGAGCGGCAATGAATCCAGAGTAGGAGCAATGGGTGCCCAAAGAATTTAACATAATTGGCAGTGGGTCAAAACCCTGTACTCCTGGTTCCCTATCATTAACCATTGTTTTCCTTATTATTGTTGGTGGAAATCCCCCATTAGTTGGTTGGTTAACTGCTTGACCCATAGCCAATTTAACAGCTCAATCTCACCCCGAACACTGAAGCTCATGGAAGGATCAGAGACTTTTCCATGAAGCGATGCCGTGCTGGTACGATCTTTTTTTTGAAGGGCTGGTGGTTGGGAGGGAGCCAGGGAGCTAGGGGTATCCTGATAGCCCTTTTCACTGCGGAGCCAAGGATCTACAAGGAGTACCCTAACCTAATTGTAGCTGATGTTTACGTGAATCAGTCACCATGAGTAGTTGGTCACTACGAAGCATTTCCGAGTACCAACTCCCCAGCGAGTCTACCCAGGTCCAAGGGCGAGGGCGCCTACCGTGGCATCGAGTCTGGGCAACTCAGCAGTTTGTGATCCTCCAGGGCTTGATGAACAGCTTAGGGCTTGGTAAATGGAAGGACTTAGAACGGTGATGATTGGTTATAGATGGGGCTTATAGAAAGCCTCAGGGATTGTTAGTGATATTTCATATCTGTTCGTGATTCATGGCGCTTAGTTCTTACCTCATTCTATTTCATATTCCCACTCACGTGATATTACCACAGACAAATTTCTGGAGCGGAGTCGTAGATTTGCCGGAGCAGCAAGCAGAGGAGATGGTCATCCAGTCAAAGCAATAATGACATATGATATGATGACCATGACAGGAATGATTCTTTTGCAAGGACAACCATTCTCCTTGGTCACCATCGTTCGTGGTTTCACATACTGTAATTAAGTTCTAACCATCAAGCTAAATGCAGGTCCTAGGATGATTTGGTTTATTTAATTCACACTCAGATTGGAGTCTGTTGGTTTCAAACCATGTGCAAAGAACCTAGTGGTATGAGCAATCACCAACAATGGTATGAACAGGGATGGTATCAACAAATGGATTGCCTGGGTCTTGAAGCTGATGCTTAGCAACAAAAAACTATGTACCCAAAACAACAACACAACTTAGCAAGGACGATGCCACCACCACCACCACTACCAACAACGACAACAACAACAACAACAACAACGACAACAACGACAACGACAACGACAAGAACAACAAGAACAACAACAACAACGACAACAACAACAACAACAATGACAACACAATCAATAAAACAACAACGGTACAGTGTACAGTAAACTCTGGAACAACAGGTATACTACATTTTAATTTCACACAAGCAGTGGAGGGACAATCAGTTGGGAGATGGTGCTTCCCTGATGAAAACTCCAGAATGTTGCTGGTATTTTCAGAATGTTCTCATTGCTGAGATGATTGGGGATAGGTTTACGCCTTCCCTATCACAGCGTTGCCAGATGTCGCCACAAAGATATCAATCATCAATTTCAACCAACTTCTTGTGGTGAATTTGTGTAAAGCATGGCTTGTGTTGATCCTCACCACCGGTTATTGGCGGATATCAGTTGAATCAGTCGGCAACGATCCTTTGGAAACCAGGTAACGATTCAGCAATAGGTATTGGTAACGATTCATTATTGATACTAAATACACCAATCATTCCAACATTTGGTATCAGCTCGAAATTGATGATATCAAAACATGTTAATGTACATGTTGGTGTTTCTCAACATTGGGTACTCCCAAATCACCCACTATGAATCATTTTCCGTAATAAACCAGCTATTTTTTGGGGTCCCCAAACTGGCTCGAGAACTCACCATCTATAGTGGTTTGTGTCCCCTACTATTGTTGCATATTATCCCCCATGATTAACCATCAACCATTGCTTAATCAGGTAGATCATTCCATTAACCATCGGGTAATCAGCTATAATCATTAATCACTGGTTATTATCCCCTACTATAGTTGGTTAGTATCCCCCATACTATAGATGGTATGTATCCCCTACTATAGTTGTTAAGTATCCCCTACTACTGGTTAGCTTCACCATTGGAACACCTTCCTGGGCACCACCACGTGGGCGTCGCTAACCGAGGTCCGCGCCCAAGAGGTTGGACGATCCAGCTGGGGGAATGGTCGTAGGTCTAGCGGAAGTGGTGCCTGCTACTTTGCTAAGTTGGTTTGAATGGATAATAACCATTAAAAACTTAACCATGATTTCCTATTTAAATACTAAGGTAACTTAATGAGGTGGAAAAAATGGTTATTATCCATTATCATCCATAGTAAATACTAAAGGATGATAATAGGTATTTACTATGGATTAAAATTGATTACAATGGATAACAATAGGGTCTTACTAGTGGTCTACCGATTATAAGGATAACAATAGGGTTTCACTACCTAAGTCAGTACTTAGGGGATTACAATGGATAATAGGGATGAATCGAGGGCAAACCAACTCCAGGGGATTATAATCTATATGCATTACAAATTATACAGTAAGCAACAACAATCCCCTAGAAGGATGTTGGATAATTGAGAAGCTTTTGGATTATTTGTGGATGGTATAATGGACAGTAATAGGGATCAATAGAGGACTATAACCAGCAGGGTTAACAATTATACCATATAGTGATTATCATATGGGGGGTTCTCAAAATAGGAACCTCCCAAAATGGATGGTTTAGTACTACAAATGGTTGATACAAAGGATGATAGGGGTACCCCTACGACTTGAGAAACACCCACTTAGTTAAGTTGGTGAAAAGCTAGGGTGACTACTACTTATGGTAGATATAAGTATAGTGAAATGGCAAATCTTAAGCAACACTGGAGGGGCACCACTCTGTAGGGGATAAATAACCGTGACAATAGGATGATAATTTACCAACTGGATGCTATTGCTGGACCTAGGGGACAAGTTCCAGTATGCAAATAATGATATGGAAACTAATGGGATGTGTAAGATGCTTGGGTAGTTCTAGGGGACAGTGATGGGTAAAAATAAGCAATTTATGGTAATAAGAAATTCATGAGGACTATAGTATGGGCAATAATGAACTATGTTTATGCACTCTCATTACTGGAAAACACATGGGATTTATTTTTGCTAATGCATCTCTGTCGATTGATGCTCCTAAAATTAGCATGGTTAGCCTCTCATGATTTTCACAACGGATAGTAGTTGACCAGGGGTTGCCCAATGGTTGCTTGCAGTTTTAAGAGTTGACTACTGGTGATGACAGTAGCTTACTATTTCCCAGAGTGAAATGCTTTGATAGTAAAACAACTTGTGAATACTTGTGTGACTACTGCTTTGCTATACACAATGTTCCACTTAAGATTACCATCAACTAGTAAAACACAAGCATGTTCTATACCAAAAGATACTTGCTTGGCTTCTTGACTATGATTAGAGATGGTCAATAGTTGGGCCGAGAGTGATCAGCCATGCTTAGTGAATGTTGGTGATGAACCCTACTTTAGAGCAGTGTTGATACGTCTTTATAGGGGTCAAGGACATTCAATGGTTGATCATAGTTCCCAATGGTCTAAAATAAATGGTAATGTCCAATCATGATAAACGATGGTTGATAGCTGTTTGTTTTACTGGGGATGCGAGGAGATGCCAGCCATCAATCATGCTTAATGAAAAGGGATGATTGGAGAACTAATGATCAGTGGGCTGCAGGATGCTTTCGCAGAGGGAATACATACCCAATGGATGAACCAGCAATAGTTGCAGTACGATCAATGGCCAACAGTGATAGGGCCCACCCAACTGACAGAGGGCTTGCCCTTTGGTAAACCAACATGGCAATGGAAAATCTACCATTTTGTTAAGAAAATCCATCATTTTAGTGGATTTTCCATTGCCATGTTAGTTCACCGGAGAGCACCAACTCAGATCTACACTGCCGGATCAGCAACGGAACATGAATTGCATCCCAAGTCATTGGAGTTGCAACTGAAGGGCGGTGTTTCTGCCCCCAACGTGGGCAAGGTAGGTGAATTCACCCAAAGATTGTAAATGAATCGCAAGCCAGCGAACCATGGGCGTGATAACTTCTAAGCATGTTTGGGAAAGCATCGCTATGGGGTGAACACGACATTTGTTTCATGTGTGTTCACAACAGATTGTGTGAGGAAATGCAACAAAGCGTTGCAGTCAAGGAATGGCGAAAACATGTTAGACAATTTGTTATATATATATATATGGAACTGGCAATTGGACATACTAGTATTTTATCCCAAAAAATTGGAAGCCTCCTCAGACCGAAACAATCAATCCGTGTCTGAGAGATCGGGTAGTTGATGTCTTTTCTTGGATAACCCGAACTTAATACAACTCTGATTAGCCATTGGTAAGACCCATATGTTGGCAAGCTGTGAATCTAACCAATGGATCAATATGATTTGATTTCTGCACTCTGCAGCTGATTGCTCTATGGCTATGTACAAGGCTGGCCTGAGCGTGCCTCGCAAAACATGATGATGAAATTTGAATCATTAATAACATTTGATAGCCATCGGTTCTTCAAGTCATGTTTGCTGTTTGCAGGTTCCACAAATGCATATTTTCTGGATTTTTCTGGTTAGTCATCGACCCCGCAGCCGTGCTCGCCGGCGCAGGTGTTACGGCATGCCAATCAGTGCGCTCTTGGTGTTCTGGGCTGTGGCTGGATGTCTACCAGGCGAGGCTTGACGAGGTCGAATGGCTTGTCAATGGTGTTTTACTGATGATGTTTTCAGTGACTGCCAATTCTCATGACAAGTAACTATTGGTGAATCATTATACATGAATGGTGTCATGTTCAGGCACCATTGTTGTTGTTGTTGTTGTTGTTGTTGTTGTTGTTGTTGTTGTTGTTGTTGGTAATTCGATAGCAGGTGAAGTGTCATGTTGTTTGCCAACGGCTCTATTGTTACTATTTGTTGGTAATTGTATAGCAAGTGCCTTGTCATGTTGCTTACCTGCTCAAGCACGGCGATTCATTGTTCTTATGTCTTGGTCATGCAGATTCTGGTGCGGCAATCCTTGGGATCCCCCCGGTGAGCTGTAAATTGGATACGGGGGGGTCTTATGATGGGGAACCCCAAAAATGGTTGGTGCAGTATTGATTAAAGGCTAACAATGGTTATTAAAAGACGGGATCATACGCAACAATGTGGGTGTTATGCCAATGATTTGGGTGGTTTAATACTATACGTGATAAGTGTTGGGTGATCTGGGGGTGCCCCTATTTTGAGAAACCACCATACTTGGATGTAAACATGTACACCAGGCCCCCAAAACATGTACACAGCTTTTTGAGAGCAAACCTCGGCAACTAGATCTGTGTAGGAAAGTATTGAATCACTGACCTTTGCAAAAAGGGGGTCAGCAAGTGAGGGGGGGTCATCAAGTGTATAGCAACTATCCTGAGAATTTCTGACATTTCATTGCAAAACCATCACATGATTGAAACAAGCACACATGCTTTGTAAGACGACGACACGCCGTTTTCCGTTGTTTACTCATGCAAGTGCTGCATAGTAGACCCATATGTTCCACACCCAAAATGCAGCTGCGGTTATGGATCTTCCTTGCATGAAAATTGCCTTGAATAATTCAACAAAAATGTGTGTGTCCATCAAATACTGATATATTCACTTCCATCATCAATCAACATGAAATCACTCAACAAAGCAACTGATTCTATCAACAAGTAATTCTCGTGAATCAGTGTGTTGTTGCTATAAGTTCATGGAACAGTCGCTGCTTGCATCCCAAAATTCCTGATGAACAAGCGCAGATGCACTGGGTATGGGTCAATACCACTGGCGAACCTTCCACCAATGACTAATGACCAAACGAGCTTTTTACATATGTGAGTTACTGCCCCTGTTTGGGTTGGTTCAGTGCTTGACCCAGCTCGCCATGTAAAAAAGTCGTCAAAGTTCTGTGTTGTCAGCGGGTATCTCCAGAACCACTTGTAGGTTGGTGATTTTAGTCATTTTTTGATTTTCCGTAGTAATCATTATCCCATGGTTGGTTGACAAACATATCTTCCATACAGGTACGTCGAGTCCTGACCCTAATAAACTGGCGGTGCGCCCCGTTTTGTCAGCAAGGTGTGATGCTGGCACCGATGAGCGAAGTCTATTTCCTTGCCATGTTCATCGTCATCCTTTGCCCCTCGGCGATTGTGCAGGTGGTTCAGGATGGTACCCCCCAGCTGCTTGGATTTAGGAACCAAAATGAAGGCGCTATCAGAAACACGAGTGTTCCTGGAGGGTGTCCACGCTAGCATCATGCATTAAGATCATGCGTGTAAAGCATGTTGATTCAGATCTTTGGGATATGGGGGTTTCTTAAAATAGGAACCCACAAATGGTTAGTTTATTAAACGGGTAATATGGGATGATTTGGGGGTCCACCTAATTTGAGAAACCAGCATATGGCAACAGTGCAAACGCCATTTGCTTGTTGTTTGTTCCATATGCTTGCACCAGGAACCATGAGAATCCAAGAGTCAATCCAGGCTCACTCGGGGTTTGGTCAACCGGTCATAACAGAACCCGATTCACTTGGCCATGTGCTGAGACACTGATCCCTTGTCGCAAGAGGGTCTCCCCGTGGTGTGACGTAGTTGGTGGTTTTTCCGGACGGCCACCAGTGGATGTTGGGTCGCTCAGACCGTGTCATCCAGCCGTGGATCAGTTGGGCCTACCCCTCGCTGGGAAGCAATCCCCCAAATGACTAATCACCAGTCGAGCTGTTGGGTTCGGTTCACTACTGCCAGTTTTGGGATGGTTGGTGGCTTGACATGTTAGGGCCATCTCCCATATCCCTATAAGACTCATGCAGATGCAACCCCGAGTGCTTTGACCATATCTTCACACTGCGCAGGAAAATAACTGAAATAAAGAATTCTTTGATCATCATCAAACATGGTGTTTGTTTTTGGTCCATTAATGATTGGATGAATTATTTGACATTTTGATGGTTGGATGCATTTGCCAGCAGAAGAATATCTGCCAACGATGATTGACATTTTGACATCAACGAACAGTGCTAAAATCATAGCAACTCCATGCAACTCCTACAATAGTCACCATTTGTTTTCATTGCACACCCATTCTTTTGTCAAACTATTTGACCTTTTATGTACTACGTGGCGTGTGCATCATTGGTATACCTAGAATTTGTCGTCCTCTCAAAGGGGACAGGTGGTTCCTTACAGTAAAGGATAGAAGAAACCCACCGCCCTTTGACCAAGAGAAGACATTATGTTTTTTGGCGATCCTGTGGGCTTGCTCAAATCAAAGAGAAGCCTTATTTTGAGGCATGGAATTCTGAACAAAAACCAATCCAATTGATATAAGCAGAAACCAGCATGGACAAATTGTGAATGTATGTAGGTCTAGTACACATGTGGTGAGCTCATGCTAGGTCTCAGAATATCCTATAGTCCGACAAGCATGTTTTTTATTGAATGCATGAACCGTTCGTCCCGCTTGAGGTGGCGCAAGTGTGACCTTTTTGATCTTAATCCGAGATCCCGTGTGTCACCTGGTCGCACTCCCGGTTTCGCTTGCTGTTGCATCGGCGTTCCTTACATGGCACCCCCAACCCCGGCCCCTTCCAAAGACGAACATTTTGGTGAACCGACTCCTGGGCTCAGAATCAACCAGCCAGGCTGTGAGGCACGGCTTTCTTGTGGGCGTGTTGCGACCTGGAAAATCCAAGAAGGTGACATGGGGGTTTCTTAAAGTAGGGAGCCCAAAAAATGGTTGGTTTACTGTTATAGATGGTTATAACTAGATGATTTGGGGGTACCCCTATTTTGGGAAACACCTACATGGGGGTATCGATGGTGGTACCTTCAACCACATTCCATGGGCATTCCCCTACCGACTTGGGACGATGGCCACGGCCTGGAAACCATGGTCCGAATTAGATCTATGTAAAAGCCATGGAAATTGGCTGAGCATTTTGTGCATCGGTTTATTCTAGTGGTTGGATGAAGCATGAATTAATTCTGTTGGTTGTTGTTAATTGATGACATCAGTTGTATAATTTAATGAATTTCATTCACAGCTAAAGCTATTCATGAAATCATGGGAAGCAGCTCCATGACATGCATGTTTGATGGCACTCGACTTGCGCTCTGTTGTCCAAGGTCAAATTCAGCAAACCCAGGGGAAGTACAGATGATGCAAATGTTTACATGAACCAATAAATGCACATACATGTCGTCGGAGTACGGTAGTCCTACTTGGCTCAAGTGACGGCATTGTTTCACCCCATGGGATGTTTTCCAACGCCAGGCTCGATTCCCAAACGTTTGCGCGGCTGAGTCATGGGGGCCCTTTGCCATATTGGTCATTTACCATTTTAGTCATCAATCAACCATTGAACCATCAATTACGCATCTGGACGCCAACTGCATTTGTTTTCATTGCTTCTAAAGCACACCACTTGGGGTGGAAATTCCAGAAGTAGTTTTGCGATTTGTCAATCATACCCCAACAAGAACATTAACATCCCCTATGAATGGAGAAACATGGACAACTTGCCTCCGTCTAAGGTAATCTCTTGCCTTGCGAGCCCAACTAGATTCCATCATCAGCGGGGCTGCTTGGTGTAGCGGTCTGAAATGCGAATTGTCAGGAACCTTGCAGCTTTGACATAGGGGGGGTTACCTCCGGGTCAGAAACTGTCAGTAGGGGAGTTCCTTCGATCACCAACTCGTATCAAAGTTGCTACTGAGCACCTAGGACCCCCCAAATCATCCATCAATAGTCAGTGATAGTAATAAACCAACTATTTTTTGGGCCCCCTATTTTGAGAAACCACCAAATCATCCTTTAACTTTCTCAGCCATTTATCGTAAGAAACCAAGCATTTTAGGGTTCCCTATGGGTTAAGAAACCCCCACTGCATCATTGACGAACTCATGAGGCCTTGGAGTAGTTGCTGACAAGCTGTTGGATTGTTCTGTTTATCCTTTGAGGGGTTGCAATCACTATTGAGAATATTTGGTGTGAAATTCAGGTGACAAACCAACTTCGAAAACCTATTTTGACCCCCAAATCATCTAATTTCCAATTTTTCAGTAATAAACAAACTAGTGAGGGTGTCCTCTATTTTGAGAAACACCCATCCATCATCGACCATCATCGACCACCATCAACCATCATCACACAATATATCATCAACAACCAGGAAGCAGTTGATCTTAAGCTTCATTTCCCATCCTATCAGCCGCCATTAAGCAGCTGGTGGGGCACTGTAACCGTCAGTGGAGCCATGAACTGACCATGGTGAGCCAGCGCACCTGTTGCTGGTCTTTGAAACATAGCAAGCATCGAAGATCATCAAATCATGTGACATGCACCCCACAAGATGGGCAGTTGCGTCCGGGCACCTGGGTTCACAACTGTCAACGAGATGGGCAGTTGCTGGGCAGAAGTTTGCAGCAAAGATCCAGCTGGGAGCTGTCACCACGTAGGACAGCGCTAGGTCCAACCACCAGTTTCCCTCATCCGTTCCCCTCTCGGCTTTCCCGTTACATGCTTCCCCTCCTCAACCTCGTTTCTTTGCGATAGTTGGGTATAGCAGTCCACGATTTAAGCATGGTTTTCCGGTTTGAGCTCGCCCAACTGAATATACAGGACAACCCCCTACGCAGTATAACCAACAAATGCCAACAAGGGGCCCGTATGTTTGTGTATTTAAATGTACTTAATTGATATAATGTATATATGCGTCTAAGTCCCATTCTACTACCAAGGTACTTAACCAACAATGATCCTTTGTTCATTGTAGTGTTCACCCATGGTAATTCTTAGCTTCAGTCTTCTCATCCGTTGTTGCGGTTGCCAACTCAGGCCACATGAAGTGCCGGAGCGCGTTGTCATAAGAAGTGGAGCTATCTATGGGGGTACCCGGGGTACCCATAAACCATGTCAAGATTGATGGGTTTCACTTCGAAGTGTGGTGAATTTTAGGATGTTTCATGGTGTTTGAATGTGTTTGATATTGCGTACCCATGCGTACCCCTATTGATGGACATTTGCCCACGTGCGTTGCGTGGCTCGAGACAGTAATACCTGTCAGCCTACGCAAGAGGTGGCTGATGAGCAGTACTCAGGTTTCGTCCTGACCGTTGGATGTTATGATCGAAGATGTTCATGAATGATGGAACCCTAAGTTGGTGGTAGAGCAGCCTACTAACCAGGATGGTTTTCGGAGCTTCCAAGCTGGATGATTTGGATGAGGGATTGTCTGATGAAATGATTGAAATCTGCAGCTGATCACTGGTATGTACTCGTAGGTTGCCACAGCAGGTCGGTCAGTGCAAATTGTATTAAGATTGATGTGAGGAAAACCGGAAAACTCACCCTGGGTCGTGGCCGATGATGAGAAGGCCTATATATATATATATATATATATTATATACAATTGTTGTATATTGTTGTAAATTTTGAGGATTGTTGTTTGAGCACTCAATTACTATCACTAATCAAAGTTATGTAGTAGCAGCTAGCAGCAACCTATTTTGGTTGTACCACATTGTACCACCATGTCTACCATACTGTATTGATTGAGGTCCATGGCAGCTGCCCGTGACTTTCCACCGGGTACTTTGCTGCTTCCAAAACCATCCAGAGTTCAGTCAGGAATAATTCTTTGCTGCCATGGTTGGTCAATGATGGTTGATTGTGGTTGATTGATAATGGATAATAATGGATCATGGGGTTCTTAACAATGGATAATCAATGATGATTAATTAATGGTGAATATGATGGTTGATTAGGGGTGATCATGGCTGACGGTTAATGGTGGAGTCATTGGTTGGGTTACATAATCTTTAGTGATGATGTCTCATATTTTGACTTTCCGGTGGCCGAAGACCTGAACGAAGCTGCTTGTGCGACTACTGCGGCTGCCTGGAGGAAGCGAAGCCGCCGAGACTTCCAAGCTATTTGACAGCCTTGGAATCAGGGTGGAACATGTCCAACCTCCGAGGTCCAAATTATTGGCTAAGAGCCACCAAGATAAAACCCTGAAGTGATGATCTTTAGCGCAAAAACATGGTGTGAAATCTTGACTTCTCCTCCCAGCTCTCAGCACCGGGCAACCACCGAATGAGTCATGCCAGTCTTGTGCCCTTCAAAGTAGGGGTGCTGCAATTGCGGAGATCAGTCACCGCGAACTAAAACGAAGGGTGAATTGCAGTGGACAGGCATCTCATCAGTATTTCATCAAACAGATGTACAATCATACATAATTACTAATTACATTGAATTTGCGTGTACTGATGGTGTATATTGTATGTATGATACATGTATATACATGTTTACATGCTTACATATGGGGTGAGTTTGCCATTGTCCAAGAGAAGTTGCCTTTGAACATTGTGTTTTTTCTTGTCAGTGGTGTCAGTACACGCATAAATAATATACATATTTTTCGTGTACTGTTTGCATGCATATGGGATGAAAAAGTGTTTGTATTTTTGTACATGTATGACGGGGAAAGGGTGTTGATCTGATCAATGCTCAATGGTCCCTTTCTGGAATTAAATGTCGGATACCCCATCTCTACCTAAGACTTACCCTGAATCGCTTCTGGTTGTCTTGAAAACTATTTATACGACACGTTCAGCAGATTTTGAATTGATCAACGTACATTTTACCAAAGTATTAGGCCTGATGGGTTAAGACAATTATAGATGAGCGCTGCTGCGGTTGCTGAATTTTGGCCCATCTTTGACTATTTTCAAGCTGAGGGAGTGTGAGGTGCCGAAATACTTGCTGAGCACGGTACATCCCCACGACTTTCGTCGTGTTGCTCTATTACTTGTTCATTGTAGGAGCCGTGAGGCCGCAGGTGATCATCCATCGGAACTATCCTTAGTAGATTTAGTAAACAACAGTTGTATCAAAACATGGTCATGTTACGTTCTCATTGCTGTGGATTGTGAACTCGTGCGCTAGGTAAACACCTCATGACCTCATGAATGAGGAGAATTAGTTGGTTTCCACAATGAAATATGATCACAAGTTGGGTACAGCCATGGCTTCTTCGATAGAACCACTGAAGTAGTTGGTTTTTACCCGTGTGATGAACCACTGGCTATAAGTGGTATAACCCCCTATCATTTTCCATATCATTCTCTATACCCCCTATATGGTTGATATCCTGATGGACAACCCCATTAGCTAGGTCAACCCCTATACGGATTGTACGAAAACCACCACAGCGGAGGCCGTGGCACTTCAACATCGCCGGGTCCCGAGTGGCCGTGCAACGGAGCGTTGGTGCGGGGCCACAGGGTGGCGCCGGGGGGGGGGATGGCGGCGCCTTCGTGTAGCAACGCTGGTGATGGAGCTGCAATCATGGTGAGATGGGTGACTGATGGTTGATGGTTGATGTTTGATGATGGATGGTTGGTGATTGATGATCGATGGTGGATAGTCGATGGTTGATGATTGATGGCGGATGATGGATGACTGATGGTGGATGATTGATGATGATTGTTAATGATAGTGAAACATCATGGCTGATGAGGTTGTGAATGATGGGTGCATGATGGTTCAACGGTGGTTTTGTGTCATTCCACCATCATTCAGGACCATGCAGAACCTTGGCTGATGATCTCCCACAACTTGCCAGGACTTTATAGTTTTATATTATATCACAACTGATCACACACCATGTAGTTTGACCATGTTAAAGTTATGATTATCCAACAACTTGCCATCATAAAATGGCAAAGTATCCAACCAATCTGACCAAGACACTTGAGGCCATGAGTTGGATCCAATGGCTGAATATGACTGAAGGGTTAGGATGGCTTCCCAAGAGGTTATATATGTTTTTTTTTGTTCAGCAGTACCCCTATATACATATATATAAATATATTTCTATGGTTCATCAGTACCCCCAAGGTGATTCTTGGACTGACTATGATGAACTATCCGTGGTAATACATCAGTAGTTGTTAATTGTTAAGCATCATCGTTCATAATCAATCCATCAACATCAGGATGATCAAGTGGTACTTGCCAAGCAATTTGTGTGTGTGTGTTTCACTTTTTTTCGAGTTGGTGAATCAATCATAGAAGCGAGGGATATGCAGTTGTTGATTACACACGTCCACTATAAAGATCAGTCTTTTAGTTGATTCGCTTCCCAGAAGCAGTAACTACCATTATAGGAAAACCATAGATACTATAGCCCTCCTTTGAACCACCACAACAACCATCAAAAGCATCATTGCAGCTATCATTCCAGCCATCGTTATAACTTATTTGCATCACTATAAGGTATACCTATCAATATAAGTGACATAATTAAGCATCATGAATCATCATCAACTTATGTCATCATCATCATCATCATCATCATCATCATCATCATCATCAACCATATAGAAGTTATAACTATCAACTTAGCCAAATCTTCGACTGGCCATCCACATCGTTGAAAACGGTCCCCGTTGCGTAACTGTAAACCCCGCGGGGTGTCCATGTGCCTAGCTGCGCAGGAGCTCCGGTGCGGATCACCAGCGCGCCGATGTGGGTGGTTGCATGGTTCATTGGTGGTCAAAGCTATGGTCAAACCGGTGGTAAAGCCATGGCAAAGCTATGGTAAATCTATGGTAAACCTGAGGTAAAGCTATGATAAACCTGAGGTAAAGCTATGGTAAACCCATGGTCAATCCATGTTTTACCTATGGTTTGGTAAACCTTCATGATGGTTAATGATGGTAGATGGATTATATGTTTCAACAAACGTGATATCTACAAATCATACATACAGGATGTATATGCCACGATTCATATTGAACGATGAGGTTTTTTTCATGATCATGGTTTGTGATGGTGAATTGATGGCTAATGATGGTTACATAAAGTGATGGTTGACTAATGTTCAAGATGGCAAATTGATGGTTGGTGACGGTTGATAAAGATTGATCATGGTTGAATGATTGATGTTTGAGGCTATTTGATAGTTAATGATGGAAATTGATCATTAACGATTGCTGCTGTAGTGATGGTTGACATTGATGGTCGATTACAATATGCTTATGGTGGTTACTGGCGGCCTTTGATGATCACTTATTTTGATGAATACTGACAACTGACTGATGATGGTTGAGAATGCTGTATACCAATGGTTGGCGATGGTTATGAATGTGTTGATGGCTAAGATGGTTCATGATTACTAAAGGATACAAAAAGCAGCAATCATGAGGTACAAGGACATACAAAGTGCATAGTGGTACACTTGCTTGAAGGTTGACTTAAAGAACCCCACCTATTGAAGAATCCCTGCATGTTACTGAATGAAATCCTTCATTTCAAGGCGGTTGTCAGGCAGGAAGTTGAACAACAGTTGAATGACTAAAGTTCTCACCCATGGCCCATGGTTGATGATGGTTGAAGGTGGAGACACCCGTGGAGCACGCCTTCTTGATTGGGTGTTGAATTGTTTCTGGCAGCCAATAACATGAGGGACAGAAGACAGGCATTTGCTGATCCAAAAAATGCTGAAGCATGGTGACTCATTGGTTAAGATGGTTAAGGCTGCCTCGGTGGCCATCATGATCAATCATTCATTTTAACTAATGGTGTTTGGGATCACCCGATCTTGACAACAAAATGTCATCACCACTTCCGGTAGCGAACTTTCCAGACACACCCCTTCATGCTTACGTAATCTTGAGGTGGACAAACATTTTCCAGACGAAGCATATGGTGGTTTCTCAAAATAGGGATACCCTTAAATCATCCCAATACTAACCATTTGTAGTCATAATAAACCAACCATTTTAAGGATAGCCCCATTGTGAAAAACGCCCATATTCAGAAAGCAGATGCTGAATCGCACCAGTGGTTGGACAGGCGAAATGATGGCCATGAGCTCATTCGCACTGAGGTCGTATCAGCCATACTTCGCGCAGCCAAAAGTTGGAGGCGAACGGGACCACCGTTGTATACGTATCATTTAGTCATTATGTAACCGGGGATGAGCATCATTTAACCCTTAGGCAGTAACCCGCGATAACCCCCATGTAGCCATCGTACTGGAAATATCATGAGTCCACATATACGATGATGCATGATTATAGAGTTTATTATAGTTGTACGTACATCAATATTGATATAGATACAGGATACAACATTTGTTTATATAAATTAAAAAATTGACACATATTTTGTACATTCACCACTTTCCTGCCTAGTTTAGTTGGAATCTGCCTCAAAACCCAGGAAGGGATCAATGACCCGTCAGTACCTACCATGGGTGTTTTCCAACAGCTCATTATTGGTAAACTTGACTGGATGAAATCACATGGCTTCGGATTCTCGGACTGTCACATGGGGTGCTTGGTTCAGTTATGTACACGCCTAGCCGTTGCATGACATCATGACTTTACCTGACACAACTGACACCCAGAATCACCCCATGGTTGGACCCCTTCAGGTCGTCTATGGCTGGTCGCTCATAGTCTGAAAGAACCAAATCCCACACATTTCACCCTAGGGGTACCTTCCATAGCACGGATTTCTTCACCACAATGTTTCCCCGCGAACATTTGCCTGACGCCTCAGTCAATTTGCACCAGTTGAACAGGCTGTTTGATGGAACGATGATACTCAACTGCTGTTCAAGAACCAGGCAGAGCGTTATTGGAACGTTTGTTATTCTGTTATACTGGAGGAAAATCTGCCAATAACCTCTACTTGTTCTGCCAAGATCAGCAAACAAACACACTTGGCCTTGGTCGCGTCGGCAGAAACCCTTTTGATCTTGCCCGGCGTTCCCAGACAGGTGCCGTGTTTCAGCCGCTGACACTGAAGGTGCCATGGTGGGCTGCCATGGAGGGCATGGTATCGCAGTTCACACCAATATCGCTGTTTAAGGAGCTGGTTTCCCACTTGGTGGTTTCTCAAAATAGGGGACCCACAAAAATGGTTCGTTTAATACTATAAATGGTCCTCTATTTTGAGAAACAGCCAGTTGAGGACCACCTGGCCCTGGCCCGACTTTTTTTGTCTTAGCAAGGTAACTGGTCATCGAAATAGCCTAAGATGGCAACTGACAAGGCTTATACAAGCCCTTACCAATCAGGCAATGGTAGGGCAAGGCTTCACACGTGCGCCATTTCTGGTTGGTTTTAGGTCCTTCCACGTGAGCACGTTGCACTGGTGGGATCCTCCGGGGCTCTTTGGCAGCAGACGTGGGTTGGACCGTGGTGGACGTTGGTGTTGGAAGCAGTGGTGTTGAAGGCAGAGGTCATATCAAATGCCACAGAAATGGATAGAAATGGGTACTTGTCTTTATGTGAAAGAAGGGATCAATGTATGGTTGCAGTCAACGGGTGATCGTGTCTAATCAAGCGCGCAGATGTACCCCGCCCAAAATATACAAAGGTAGAAGTGTTATACGTAGAGGCTATATGATGGTATCCACAAACCAGTAACAGCTAGCAGTTCGGCACTCAATCCTATCCCACAAAAGCTTTAGGATGGTAACTTTTCTACGTCCAAAAAAACTTGTGAAATTCAACACGAATTCAATCATTCCCAAGTAGATGATTTGTTGGATACAACCGGGGCAAATTCCTGGGCCGCCACACAGTCGGCACTGGAAATGATTCACAGTGGTGCAGTGGTACGGCAGGTGCACTCAGGTCATCTTAGGTCTCTCATGGTCATCTGTGCCACAGAAGTCCTTCCATGTCCTTATGCAGTGGCCAAACACCCCAGGTCCAGCATTTCAGGTCAAACGGGAGGCGTTTGGAGGCGGTTCGGGCCCAACAGATTGGCACATCAGCTGGGTATCAGGTGGTTGAGCTGCATCTTCGGGGGCAACCTATCACCTGATGCGTGCAGCGCACGCTGCATATCCTGATGAATGGGGTGCCAGGTACCGGGTTGTGACCACCCTTGTGGCTCAAGCCTGGAGTTGTTGACCGGTGAGCGGTGAACTGACCGCCACGGTTGTCTTCGGGCGCCAAGGGATTTGTAGCTGCGAAGGTAATCCAATGTCTTTGTTGTATAGAGGTGTAAAGATGTATATCAATATCTATTCAATATCATCGATATTATTATGTTTTTCTAGATGTATGTCCCATCATCTATTCAACATCATCTTTGACATTCTGTAGTAAACTCAAGTTCTGAGAGCTGCACTGAGCCAATTTTGACTCTGCTGTTGGCTTCGCAGCTGAGGCTGGAAAGAGCACTCTCCTGGCAGGTGAAGAGCAGCCGGGTGGGCAGGTTGTGCGAGCTGTCGATGATGCTTACCCCTGGCTTCATCATCATCGCCGTCGTTTTCCTTAATTACGCACGGGAATATAACCCACAAGCAAACCAGTTGTATTGATAGCGGTTAATATGTTAAAGAAACCAAGCACGATTTATGATGCAATGCCAAGCAATCTGTGGAACGAATGCACCACCCACGACTGAACTAGGACCCAAGTCTTCAAGTGCTTGCTTCTGTTGTATGGGTCTGAACGTATCACATAGTAGCTTAGTGAAAGGGTCTGGACCTCTCACAATCAGGTGGACTAGAGAACCGACGAAGCACAGGTGGGTGATCACTCTCATGCGCTGGTGGGTCATTACTGTTGATAGATTGCTGCGCCAGGTGACATGTTCTTTGCCTGCCTGGAGGGTACACCGTGCCGATAATGGAAGAGTTCTTGCATCAGCGGGTTACGCAATCACTATATATGCTTGATGGATGCTAAGGGTTTGAATTTCTGAGTATCATTCTGATTCCGATTGGCTTGACTCACGGTTGATTTAACTTGATTTAACAGTTCTGTCAACTCGCTTGCTGACTTCCATGACTAATGACTGCATCATTACCATGGTGGATTATCATTACTACTACCTATGGTTGACTCTTGGTTGTTTGATGATAGCTCACTAGTAGAGGGTTGTCTCATCACACGGTGTCAATCGTCATAGGTGGTGTGGGGCCAACACTTTCACTATCGCTGACCATTCCATTGAATATTTAACGGATTAATTTTAATTGATATGTGTGTATGTATATATATATAGATTATATTATTAACATGGTTTTGCTACAGTCTACAATTTTCACACATTCATTTCTAGTAGTGAAATTCTACATAGAATGTAGTGAATTAACGCATGAATTTCTGCATGTGGCGCCCCACGTGGCGCGAACAGGCCTCGGACGGTTGTTGCCCGTGGCTCACGGATCTTTACTGCTCGGAGACTTCGAGGTCGCGACCGTGGATCGAAAATCGTCTTGCGCGTGGGATTTGAACGAGGTGGTTTCTGGATGAATGGTTTAACTGATGGATCATCCAGAAAGTTTAATAAGATTATTTGATGAACCATTTTATTGAAACGTCAGGAGAGTGAGTTTTTTATAGGGTGACCATCAGTTTCCCAACCTAAGCATGAAAACTGATGGTTCACCATCGTTTCAGGTCATCCTTCATGAGGTTAATGATAATCGTTCATCATCTTTCTGTCTAACCATCAGTGAACCAATGATTAAAGATCATGATTTTAATCAGGAAATCATTCATTACCATCATTGATCAATGATTTCAGATTGGGATGATGTTGATGGTTAGCAAACCACCTTCATCTAACATTTGGATAACAATCATTGTCAATTTGATTCTTTGTCAATTGTGATTGCATCACCAATAATCATGATAATTACCAGCCACTATTGATCCCGTTGATCACCATTGTTCTTACTCGCTGATTGACCCCCTATCTAGTGTGCAAGGATATTTCAATCTCATTGTTTCACCATTGTCGACACCCACCGCCCACCGATGGCCATTAATTACTACTTTGTTAACCCCACCGGCCCACCGGCCATGATATTCATAATTCGCCATTCTTGCTGGTTCACCACCAGTATTTAACTATGATATTCCCCAACAGTCCTTGACTGATCCCGACTCATCATCTTGTTGCTGGTTAACCATGATATCATGATTCTCCTGGAGTTAAACCATGGTATATCATAATATTCCCCAAAGTCACCCTGTAGTGACCCCATTTCTCCCCTATTGATCACAATTCTTTTTGATGAACACCATATTCCCTCTACAGTATCTACACTAAAGCATGGTATTCCCCCATTAATGATCATATTCCCCATCAACTATCATATTCCCCATCAACTATCATGATTCCCCTACACTAAACCATGATATTCCCCATCTTTTCACCCTACCCGACGGCGTCATTTCCCACTGAGTCTCCGCGCCGTAGCTCCCCAAACCGCGAGGCTCGCGAGGTGCCCCTGCAGCGCTGGCGCAAAGCCTTGCTCTTTGTGCCGCAGCAGTGGCTTGGCGCCGAGCAGTGAGACCACCCCAGATGTAGCTGGCTATGGCGAGCTGGGTCAACATGAGCCAATCATGAGGAAAACCATGGTAAATGATGGGGAGCCAGGGGGACTAAGGGTTTCTCAAAATAGGATGGTTAATTATTCGAAGGAAGTTTAGAAGTCTAACTTCCGACAATATGGACAACTCAGCTAGGGCAGATCGCCTATGCAGATGTGAGAAAGAAGAGATGTGAGAAAGATGAGAGTGCGAGCGCGCAAAAATGTTAGGAAAGTCGCGAAATGCTGTGTTTTGCAAGGTTTCCGGGATCATGAGGGTCCAGAAGGGTACCTCGCTAAAGCGGCGGGTGCGGAGCACTGCGGCGAAAGGTGTGTGCAAAAAACGTGAAAAAACTTAGGCGCGAAGCACATTTGGAAGTCAAAATCGTAAAAACATGTCAGGTCCGGAGCACTTTTGGGAGATGCAACTTGCATGGAGGGTACCTTAGATAATTATTCCAGGTATACCCCTCACGTCACAGAATATTTTTTTAGGAATACTTTTTTAGGAATATTTTCTGGCTGGGGGTATAGGCACCCCCCCGTGGGGGGTATACCTGGAATAATTTTGGTGCAACAATGAGTCCATAATTATTCCAGATTCATGTTTGTTTACCCACAACATATTAGATAGGGTTGAATATGTGTTGGGATATGTTCATGCCTTTTAAATATTCTTTTGGTGGTTCAGGGGCTGCAAACCCATAGAATATTTTGAGGTGCAGTAGGGGGATGTTGGGGAATGGATTTGGTAGATGCTGGGGCTGTTCAATACCTTTGGACTGCCTTTGGGGAGACATCCAGGGATTTTCATAGGTAATACATCTTAATATTCTCAGGGTATTTGAGATCCAAAACGCCATTGCAAAATGCAAGTTCAAGATACACAAAAAAACAGGTGGATGTGCAAGTACCTTGGAACATTTACGCATTAAATGTGCAGGTATGCTGGAATAATTTTCTTGTTTTTAATATTCTTGATGTAAACCAGTTCTTGGAATAAATTTTGAAATATAGGTACAACCATCCTGGAATATTTCCAAAATTAATCCAGGGGGTCTGGAGGGGGGGGAGTATCGAAGGTATACCCCATCAACTTGCAAAATCGTTAAAAAAACCTAGGCGCGAAGCACATTTGGAAGTCAAAATCGTAAAAACATGTCAGCTCCGGAGCACTTTTGGGAGATGCAACTTCCAAAATCGTTAAAAACCTAGGCGCGAAGCACATTTGGAAGTCAAAATCGTAAAAACACTGCATGTTCGGAGCACTTTTAGAGGATTTCACGTTCAAAATCGTTAAAAAACCTGGGCGCCGAGCACATTTGGAAGTCAAAATCGTAAAAACACTACATGCTCGGAGCACTTTTGCACGATGCAACTTGCAAAATCGTTAAAAAACCTGGGCGCCGAGCACATTTGGAAGTCAAAATCGTAAAAACACTACATGTTCGGAGCACTTTTGATGACTCATGATTCTCAAAACTGGCACGCTGCCTGCGCGCGAAGCAAGTTTTTAAGATAAAATCTTGTACCAAAATAAAAACTGCAATTTTACTAGCGTTTCGGGCCACTTTTCGGAGATGTCATATGATCATGAAAATTGGCACGCCGCCTGCGCGCGAAGCACATTCTCACGTCCGAAGTCGCAAAAACTCGTGGTTTTTAACAAGTTTTGAAAGTTGCATGTCCGAAAAAGTGCACGCGGCCAGGGCGAGAAGCACATTTTGAAGCAAATGTGTCAAAACACAGCACGTTTTGACACTTTTGGAACACAGGAGACAAAAGTAGGAAAACACTTGCGTTTCGCGTCACTTTTCGTGCTTTATGTAGCACCATGCGCCTTTTCTGGCCGTGGTGCGCCGGATTTCGTCCATGAGTGTCCGCCTTCTAGCGCTTTGGACTGCTGACCTGGCTTGCTGGTGCGTCTTTTCTGATCGCCGCAAGTCTTTTGTGAACATGCGTCTTTTCTGACCGTGTCACAGCTGACTGTTTCCTGACCGGAGCAAGCAAAATGGGTGACGGCCGAAGGGTGTGCATGTTACAAGTTTGACAAGTTTGACAAGTTACCCAACCATCTATGCAAAAAGGTTTGGTAACTATGTTTGGTGGTTGGTTGCAAAAATGAATATATACATATATATATATATGTATAAGTTCAAGAGGAAGTTTAGAAGTTTCGAGAATAAACTTTGACTAAGGAAGTCGACTTCGAACAGGAAGTTTAGAAGTCTAACTTCCGACTATATGGACAACCCAGCTAGGGTAGATAAATACAGAGATGGATAGATAGACGAATAGATGGCTAGCTAAATGAAACATGGATAAGGAAACAGATAGATCAGCAGATAGAGAGAGAAACAGATAGACAGATAGATAGATAGACGAAAGATGGCTAGATAGGTAGGTGGCTACACAAAGAGGTAGTCAGATAGATCGACAAGTAGATAGTCAGATCCATGCGTGGCTAGATGGATAGACAGAGACATAGATGCATCAATAGATAGATAGCTAGATAGGTAGATAGTTGGATGCGCAGATTCAGATAGCTAGATGGGTCGATAGATAGACAGATAGGTAGACGAAACGAGAGTCAGATAGAAAAGTAGATAGATAGTCAGGTAGATGGACAGAAAGATAGACAGATGGACACATAGATGATCAGACAAATAATTCGGTAGATAGATAGACAAATAGATAGATAGGCAGATAGATAAATAGATAGATGGACAGGTAGATAGATAGATACATAGACAGAAAGATGACGAGATAGATAGTGAGGTAGATAGAAAGACAAGTACATAGGCAGATAGATAAACGAATAGATCATCAGATAGATAGATAGATAGACAGTCAGACAGACAGAAAGAAAACTGATCCACTGATAGAAAGATAGCTAGACAGATAGGCTGCCAGTCAAGTGGCCAGATCGATGCTCACATTGGTAGGAAGTCAGGCCCAAGTGATGTTCAGTTCTCGGATCCCTCGGACAATCAATCGTCGCAACCACAACTGCACACTCCTATAGTGCTCCTATCTTGGAAACTTCCGCCACCGCCTTGTGCGGTACTACTGGTAAATATCAAAAAATGGTTGGTGTTATAGGGGGTTCTAGGGGTTGCAACTCCGTTAAGAATGGTTAATCGATGTTAATAATAGGGGATAATGACCAACAACAATGGTATATGGTGGTTTCTTAAACTTGGGGTACCCCCCAAAAAATGGTTGTTTTTTTGTAACAAATGAGAAAAGGATGATTTGGGGGTACCCCTGTTTTGAAAAACACCTATATATAGCAGGCGTCCCCAGCAGATGTGATATCACCAAGTGATGTGGGATACCAGGCCTAGTAGCAACATATAGCAGCCCTAGGTGTGATGTTTACAGCTGAAAGACACTGACATCAACTTTGGATACCAGCCCCTAGATGATAGCAACATTTAGCAACCACTAGATATTCAATCGCATTAGTAAATATGTTTTTTTCAAGCTTACTAATCCAGCCCTAGTTGATAGCAACATGTAGCGTTTCTTGCAGTTGGGAGCTTGCGCACTGCTAGCAGAGTCACTGCTGGAGTGCCCAAGGAAACCATTCTGCCCTAAGGAGTGCACCCACCAGCTGTGGTACTGTACCTGTATCCACTTTGATCAATCTATAAGAATATATCAATTCAAATGAATATTAAGATTACAAGCATGTGGAAGCAAATTAAGTGTTCACAGTTTCCAAGCCACCTCCTGCTGGGGTCCTGGTTGGCTCATCAGCCTGGAAAAATCCACAGTTTTTGGATTCCTGTAGCTCCCAGCAACGAGGTATGTGGTACCCAACTGCCATGATTTTCAATCATAGCAACTTAATGTTGGCTTACCAATGATGATGCATTATCAAAAATCAGCCATTGAATGCTGAAGATTTGGGCCAATCAACATTTTACCAATATTTTACCTAAGTAGGTGTTTCTCAAAATAGGGTACCCCCCAAATCATCCACTATTGGTCATTATTAGCAATAAACCAGTTATTTTTAGGGGTCCCTATTTTGAGAAACCACCAAGTGATGATAAACATCATGGCAAACGGATGCTGAACACCGCAGCTGCTTAGGCCTTTGCTGCTTGCGGGCAGCGTCCGGCGGAATCTGGATCCAGAGGCAGAGCAGTGTCATCATCCGTCGGTGGTTATATGTTTTGGTAGTGGTTGGCATACAAGCATCATTTAGGACCAACTATGTACCAACTATATACCAACTACTATATACTAACTGTTACTAACGACATCTAACTACCATTTGGTAGTGGTTTGTCATGCATGCAGTGGTGTTCGTCATGGACCACCATGACACATGGGGAGTGCATTTGTCATGGCCGATGCCAGGGCGAATGTGGATCGCAGGAGAGCTGGGCGGCTTCCAAGCACAGCTTTGTCCTCTCGGTAGTGGAAAGATGGTGCGATGGAAGTAGTCACTACTAAGTCTTGGTATCTAATCAGTTGTGCTAGCTTCACACTTGACAAACATCAACAAGACATGACAAGACATTGCACGACATGGCAAGACAGGGACACTGACAGCAACGTTGTGGGCTCTGCTCAGGAGGATGCATTGCTTTGGGAGGCTGCGCCCGGGCGAAGTTGCAGCCAAGGATACTCGTTGTGTTTTCGGAGCGAGCATCGATGATGGTGACATCCGATTCGAATAACGATGGTTGCAACCGTAAGTTGCAGTGTTTAATCAACTATGTTGATCATCATTCAGAGTCATTTTCTATCATTGCTGTGTATCAAGCACCTGGAGTCCAGCCGCAGCCGCTGGTTTCCATAGGATTGACACAGGTCCGAGGGACTTCCATGATTTGTTAAGGAAGGTGGATGCCCGAACGCCAGCCACGAACTTGGCTTGCCCTTACAGTGTATTCTTACAGTTTACCTATCCATTTTGTTACCCTCGACCATACCAAATCGACGGTCAAATGGTACCACCACGGACAAAGGGCTCCGCACGCGTGAATGGTGGATAACTTGGACTGGATACTCTCACTTTTGAGTCCAGAAATGTTGTGCCTACAGCATTGGTGGCATAAGATTGTTTGTTTGGCTTGGGTAACCTAGCATTTGGGGGAATTTGCCATTTACAAATAACTTATGACAACTTATGACAATTATGACACATCAATGTTGTTCTACATGATCCTTGATCATCCAACATCATTTTTCGGGTTGGTTGGGGGTACTCCTGCTCCGGACATCGCCTTTTTGGGGAGGGGTCAGCAATTGCTCAACACTTCTCAGCACCAAATAGATGAATTCTCCAAACTTTGGCCAGTGACCATTTCAACAAAGGCCATTGAATACCTTTTATCATGTTTGGCAAGGTGCCAGGGTATGCACAGCCGCGCCGCATTTAGTTCCGATTTTCTTCCCCGTTGGTCGGGCTCCCCTCATATTCAGCACCAAGTAATTAAACATATTTGAGTGTTTCTCAAAATATGGGTCCCCTTAAAATCATCCTTTATTCACCATTAGTACCAAACCAACCAATTTTTGGAGTACTCTATTTTGAGAAGCCATCATTTAGCCATCATCATCAAGGGTTGACCACTAGGTTTTGGAAACTATTCATACAGCCGATCTAGCCCATTATTTGGACAGAGCGGTACTCCTCCCCAAGTATCGTATTATCCATTGTGAACTATCATCGTTAGCCAACACTGCTTGGCCATTCTTGATTACTAGGGATAACTGATCATGAACCGTCATCAACCCGTTGATAATATAGGAGCCATACAATACAACCCAGTATCGACCCAAATTGTTTTTGCAATTGTCCATATTGAGTAATTATCATGTACATGCTATCAACAATTGATTACGGCTAACTGCAGTATTGACCGTCAATAACCTACTATGAACCATCATTGTTATATAATCATTGCCAACCATGATTGACTAGTATCAACCATTAAACACGATTGTTAAGCGTCACCGACCATCCTCAACCAGTATCGGAATGATATTATTGGGTAAGGGGGAATGAACACATTGGTAACCATTGCAAATTTCCTATCATTAAGACAGGCCATAAGTAAGCGCATCCGTTTTAGTTAACTGTTAGCCATTACCCTTAGCAACAGGTATTGATTTGGAATCATTAATGAACCATCATTAATCAATCATCATTACATGAACCAATGAGAAAGTCGATGATTTGCCATTATTTGTTCGTATTAGCAATCTTTAAGCAATACTAACAATCATAATCAATTCTACCACTAACCCTAGTATCAATTCTATTGTGAGTCGTTACAATCTCCATCAAAACCCATCATTAGCATATAGATTGTAAGGATATCACCTACAGATATAGTCTAAAGAGTCATTTTATCAATCCAATGGTGATATCAGTGATATCCTTACATGGCTAACCCATCTAATGGTGATATCCTTACATGGCTAAGCCTATCCATCCTATCAATCCAAGGGAGATATCCTTACATGGCTACGCCCATTGTTAGTCAATGCCTATCATCACCTCCATCATGGGCGCCACGGCTATCCACGATAACAGGCCTTGCGTCTCGTGGGCCTGGAAGTGCGGCTCCGCAAGCGGCCTGGAAACCCCTCAGAGGCCGGTGGAAGTCGAGTCACATCAATGAGTTGAGGGTTGTGTTTTACAAGCTAAGAGTTTATAGGACCAACTATTGATTAGAGTTTTTTACGAGCGAGAGTTGATAGTTATTTGAATTTCAAAAGCAACCACTAGGTCTTGCCAAATCAGCCACTACTGTTTTTTACAAGCTAAGAGTTGATACTAAATGGCAGACAACACCAGTGATCTCTATTCCGAGTCAGATCATAAGCAAGAGTTGATCTGGTGAGTGGTTTTAAACATGTTTTTCCTATATAATTATCAGTAACAAATGGTTGGTTGACTAGAATTGATACTAAATAGCAAACAACACTAGTGATCTCTATTTTGAGTATTATTGTTGCTTAGCAAGAGTTGATAGTTATCTAAATTTGATAAGCAAACAATATAGGACTTGTAAACATGTGTTCTAAATTACAACTCGTTGATAGTTATCTCACAAAGGTTTGTTTAGTTTCGTTTGAGCAATAGTTAATACTTACACATATCTTAACATGTCTTGGATCTGAGCTATGACCCTTATGAAACAAAATGGCATAGCTCAGGTGATAGGTTGATGTATGTTTAGTTATGTCCAGTTCCTAAAGGTTGGGTTTTGTGTACTTTTGATTTATCCTTGGGCTTTTTGGTGGTTTCATACAATGGGGGTACCACCAAATCATCCAACATGTTCAATTGTTTACAAAAAAACAAACATCTATTTTTGGGTCTCCAATTTAAGAAACCTGGAATTTACTTAAAATCCCCTTGAACATGGTTGATTCCAGTCACTCAAATGGAATTGCCAGACCTTGGAGCGATGGCGGCTCAGCAGCTGTGAAATCCAGCCGGATGTTGGTTCCCTTCAATTGGTGGTGGTAGCGGCGTTTCTGAAGTCATAGAGGTACCATGTTGAGTATTTGTCAACCAGAACTAGACGCCATTGAAGCTATACACGTTGGGAAGAGATTCATGAAATGCACAGTCCCAAGCAAGTTTAAAATGGCAGCTGGAGGGACATGGTATGACATGGTCTGCACTCTGCACCGGTCCCCTTAGTGCTTTTGTGGCTGACAAAAATGTAGAAACCGAGCAGTGCTGTGCAAGCTTCTCTAAGTTGCATTACCAATGACTAATGACATGTTGCTGCCTTTGCTTCCTCAGTTCTGGCGTGCACCAGGCCTCTCCATCTCCATCTCCTTCCTCCTGGGGTGAAGGCACACATGGCCTTTCTGGCTTGACCTGTTCGGCCAGTGCTGGCATCACACATGTGTTTTTGACAATCGCTTTCATGAACCACCATTCGCAACTTTTACACGTAATTATATATATATATATTTATACACTGATAAGAAGATGTAAGAAGGTACAATTGATCACATGTTTTTGTACCAATATATTTAACTACATATATATATATACATATATATTTTATTTCTATGCATATTTATATATATATATATATAAATGGTTATATAGATAGATGTACTGTACTTTTGTTGTTATGCATTTATGCATGCATCTATTTCGCATTTGTCATGCTATTTGGAGACGTAATTACATTCGTGTATATTTGTGTGTTTACATTTTATATGCACATATTTGCATAGAATGTATTTAGCATGAATCCACATATGCAATCATCCACCTATACGTGCATATACAGGTATGTGTATCTAGACAATATATGTTGTGTCTTGTGGGATAGCTAGCTTCGGCTTGTCCTTGGGGGCAGGTCATCCCTTCGCAACATCAACCCCGTGAGGACAACTCCTTGTTTAGAGTAACTTAATCTTTGGAGGGGCGGTATCACCGTGGTTGTTGTCCAAACCTATCCCTTTTGCAATGGTACCTTTATTACCCTGGTTTTCATCCTGACATAAATGTAATTTGTGCCCGTAGTTGATTCTGTTCTCGTCAAACTTGACAGCAACATCACACCTTTTGATTCTGTTCAGATGTTCCTGGGGTATTTTCTTCCGGAAGAGGTATCTGAGTTTCTTGACAATATCTAGATACAGTCTGTGCGCGTGGCCATGGCTGGTAATAGCTCCAGCGGGAAAGCAGTTGGCCGGCACATCATGTAAAGTTCTGACTGGAGCTATCCTCAAGCCCAACCAATTGGTGATGATGGGTCCGTCGGTCCCATAATTGGTACCCCAATTCTTGAGTCATACGAAGAGGTACCCAACGATTCCCTGAGTTATTTCGAGTTTTTAAAAAACTTGAGGCAGGTCTCTGGTGCGGGCATCGCTGCAGCATGTGAAGTTAGGAGATCCAGATTTCACTTGGACGTGCTTGCAATATGGATGGAGCTGCGAGAAGCGGTTGATGGTCGTGGTGTACGCAGCAGATGGATGACGGTTCCAAATTGGTCAATTTGTTTATTAACACTGGTTGATTATTATTAGTGGTTTGGTCTGGACACTGACAATAAATCAATCATTGCCAATTATTGATCACAGAAGTTTGGTTTGGACACTGTCAATGATTTTGAGGCTCCACCGTTATCCCCTGCTACTCAACCATTGCTCGCCACTTTTAGCCATCATCAAGCAATACTATATAGCCACTATTAGAGTATAGCCATCAATGCCCATTACTAATCAATCAGCTAACAATGATGGTTGATGATGGCGAATAGTACTTCATTATTGATGCTTTCAAAAGGTTTAACATGGCTTCACTGTACGATATGATGAAAATCCATTGCCCGATGAGTTTACCAAAGGGTCTCCCTCACTTTGATGCCACTGGCCACGCCACGCCTGGCCACGCCTCAGCTTCGGACGACGAGCAACCGCAGCAGTGCCTTGGGCGGAACCCCCTGGGAGGGTCCAAGGTCGTTGTGGGGAACCATGGTGATGATGACGACGACGTTGGTGGTCATGGCGTTGATGATGCTGCTGATCATGGTGGTGATGATGGTGTTGATTATGCTGTTGATGATGATGATGATGATGATGATGATGATGATGATGATGATGATGATGTGGATGTGTGTGAACGTCATAGCATACGCGTGTCGGTTGTGGTTTGTTTTGTTTCTTTTGCTATGTGCATGTAATAAATGGCGGCTTGCATACAGACCTGGATGATGCAGCGGGTGAAAATAGATACAAATTGCATTGCCCTGAATAAAAACCAGAGGGCCGGCATGGTCTAGTGGAAATGACGTCGTCCCTCAAGCGTCGGGCCTGGGGTTCAATCCCCGGGTGCAACACTAGGCGGACAGGCGGGCAGCTACTCTACCCCTGCAGTTAAGGGGATGAGCGACCCGGGTGCTGCCCGACAAACCTACTACCATTAGCTAACCATCATCTTCACATTCATTGGCTGGTGATCAGGAGGGAGCGATTCGGAGCCGTATCCCTATATCCCTTTATAGGGGGAGCTAAGGAGCTAGCAGAGGTGGCCACTAAGCATATGGCATTCGCTCACTCATTAGATCCAAAAACGATTTGTATCATGCGGAGGCTGCTCAGCTTCCAAGGTCGGGTTTGGACCTGGAACTTGACATAGACATGGAAGTGGAGCGGCCTGCCAAGGTAGCCGTCAGGGTATCACTCTGGGATTGGTGCTGATGAATGGTTCGTGAAGCATAGTCGTTAGGCTTCATTATGTATGAGAAAGTGATACTGGTGTTGTGCATTCTTGTGAGCCTATTCTACTACACTATATATTGCATAGATATTATAACCTCTCGGGGGTTCAATAGTGATATATTTATATTGGGTTCGAATCAGACTAATCATATGCTTACTATTGCATGATTTTTCTTCTAATGGCTCGATCTCTTGGGCCATCTTGATTTTTTAATCAGTATCAACATGTCATTCATGTTTATTGATAATTATGATTGCTGGTGACCAGAACCAGAAACCTAGATAACAGTGATTTAGGTAAAAGTTGGCTACAGTCACACTGCAGCATACTGTTGATGTATACTGATTCAACATGATATATTCAACGTAGGTTACAGGAAGATGGCACTTTGTGCTACAAGATCCTCGTAGACACTGCAACACCATGGTATGACCACGGGCATACCTCTATAACTAGTACCACAACCATACGTATTAATTGATTAGAACATTTTATATAACATTTACCGTTTAAACCATAGTTCATTATAGTTTGTGTTATGGTATTTTTTTGCAATTTGTACCACAACCATTAGAAACACTAACAAAATGATTACAATAGCAATACGCAATTTTACCATAACCAAGCATGATGAATAGCACTTACTGGTACCAACTATAAACATATTCCGTAAAACAAGAGTATATCGCTATACGATAGCAATCACAATGTGGGCACATGATCGGTTACATGTTGGCTAACTGGAATTTACTACCTATAATCTATACTTAACTTGGGCCACTACAAGTGCCAACATGTAGGTGTTTCTCAAAGTAGGTGGCCCCCCAAATCACTCAGTTTATCACTCATGTGTTGTAATAAGCCATCCATCACTTTGGGATCCACTATCGCTTAAGAAGCCACAATATATAGTAGTTGTTTAACCATAAGTTTGTTGGTTGTTGTCCCCTGTTATTGACCATTATTCATGGAGTTATGGCCCAATATAGCAGTTATTGACCATTATTAATCATAAGCTATATATTATTATTACCATAAGCTATATATTGTTATTGCCCAAGATAGCTGGTTCGCTAACTTCTAAGCAGCCCCAGCTTCGCTGGGCAGCCCCTGGCCAGGTGCCGGACGCCTCCCCGCCCTCACTCCGCCGTGGCCTGGTGGCACGATGGTTGTAGGTGGTTGATGGTGAAATGATGGTTGAAGGATGCTTGATGGTGGTGAATGGTTGATGTTTTTTTTTTCTGGAAATGGTAGATCAACTGATGGTTACTGCTGGTGGCGCTGAAATGATGGTTGATGGTTAAGGTGATTGAATGATGGTTAATCATGGTCAATGAATGGTGATTAGATGATGCTTGAATGATGGTGAAATGAATTGGTAAATGATTGACAGTGCCCAATGATGTTGTGGTGATTCATGGTGGCTGATGGTGGTTAAGGATCGTTGATCAATTCATGGCTCAGGATGGGATTCACCATGGCTGCTATAGGGACCCATATTTGTTGCTTTGAAACCGACACCAGGTATTGGGGACAGCCATTGTTTTGGCGCAAGCTGGTTGGTTTCAGATGTTTTTGCTGCTTGGCTGCTACAAAACTAACCATTAAATGAAACATGAAGAATCATTTTTCACAACATTTTACCAACAACTGGCACCAGGAAACGGAGCATCTTTGGGTCGAATCCTGGAGGAGCCCGGGCTGCTTTCTAGTGGTGGGAAACCCCACAACCCCCAACTCGCAGGGGTCGGCGCCCCACATTCCAAGTCTCACGTTCCAACCAAGGCCGAGGTTAGCCATCCTCACCTGGTTGGTGGATTCAGACATTTTACATTTCCCCCCATAGCAACTATTGACAAATGGTTGGTTGACGAATACTAGTTTCGGCTAGTCGGTAGTTGGACCCTCGCCAAAGGTAAAAGATAACAGGTTGGTGGACTAATATTTTTCATAGGGGTTGAAAGCACCAACCAGTTGGATTTTTTGTGAAGGGGCAGATAGAAGCGATTCATGAATGACGAACCAGGACTGATGGTTTGCACGATTGGGGTGTTGGCAGGTACCTGCAGTACCAAAAGCACCTGGTAGTTTCTGAAGTCGCAGGGGACACCCCCAGGTATCATCCAGTTTATTACTGTAACAATTTGTAGTACTAATTGAGGTGAAATAACTTCGGAGGTCCCTATTTTAAGAACCCTCTACATGTGTATTAAAATGCGTGGTGTGTTTTTCAAAAAGTCATGTTAGAGGATGTTGGGAGACCCCAATGTTGAGGAACACCCATATAGATATTTATATTTATTCATTTTGCAGACATTTATCTATCTATCTATCTATCTATTTATTTACAGAAAGGCCTGTTGTGAGCGCGGAAAAGCAAGCTTTTTTTGGATATCAGACCACACAATGCTGTATATGTATTTGTTTTTGCGCTCACAACAGGTTTGTAATCATTGTTGTTTTAGTTATGTACTTAGTATGTGCCTGAAAGAAATAAATGAGCATGTCCCAAAGAAATGAATGACCATGGCTGTCTGCTGTTTGTCCTTTATCTGACATCAAAAAGATGTCTGCTTGACAAGATTGGATTAATCTGGATTAATCCTAGGAACTCTAAACAGTGAACAAAAACCAAAAAAAACAAAAAAAACAAAAAAAACAAAAAAAACAAAAAAAACAAAAAAACCAAAAAAAACAAAAAAACCAAAAAAAACAATGATTTGGGGACTACTTAGATATCGGCCCCCTTCAGACTAGTCTGGAAATCTTTGGTTTTTTTTGGTTTTTTGGGGTTTTTTGGGTTTTTTGGTTTTTTTGGTTTTTTTGGTTTTTGTTCACTGTTTAGAGTTCCTAGGATTAATCCAGATTAATCCAATCTAGTCTGGTCAGCTAATCTTGGAGCTTGGATTCAGGAAGCTTTAAAGCGCTTTGAAGATTCCCGTGGGCCCCAAAATTCTCCTAGTACCCTGAGTTCTCCCCTCTTCTACTGTACTTAGAGCATGTTTTTTCCCACTAGGAAGCTTTAAAGCGCTTTAAGGCTTCCTGGATCCAAGATCCAAGAATTCCTGGCCTT
>VSDK01023828.1:707567-718582 GCA_009767595.1 Symbiodinium kawagutii
ATTGGCTGTATTGTAGTTACTGCAAAAATGTTTGCATAAGTCCTTTGGGGGTTGTATCTAAAGGATGGAAGACAAGACCCAAGTTACTGAGCTATTAGTTGTTTTAGTGCCATGTATATAACAATAAGATGTTCCACCTCTGTCATTTTTCTAAAATGGAACCCATCTGAAGAGATAATGTCAGCCTAATAGGTTCCAACTCAGCCCAAAGAAATTGAATTGCAACCAGTATTTGCATCCTCGGTGAAGCATCATAATATAGCCACAGGGGATTCACTTTACATGTACATCTCATCCCAATAGAACCCATCCATATGCGAAGTAATACAAAGTAGCACAGCAATACAAAATAATACAAAGAAATGCAACATCTGACTACAAGTGATATGTAGAGTGCTGCCTAGTCGAAGCTGGCTAGTGCACAGCAATGCTCTCACCATCTCTCACCCCAGCTTACTCAAACAATTTATGAAACCATTGATGACATTGTTAGCCCAATAAGACTTATCCACATACAAATGTTGTGTAAGGGCTGTAAGGGCCCATGAATTCCATGAACCCAGCAAACTGAGAGGGTGCTAACTTTCACTACCATAACCAAGTCCTCACACCACTTTTCTATTTGGCTAACTTGCCATTACATAATTGTCCAAAATCCCGCGCTCACAACAGGCCCCTCTCTTTATTTATCTATCTATCTATTTGTTTATCTATCTATCTATCTATCTATCTATCTATCTATCTATCTAAGTGACTATCTATACTTATTCTTATATGTAAATATATTTGTGCAGATGTATGCACATACTTCAAATGTGAACGGAAGTATGGCATTACCCTGAATCAGGTGAAAGAACCGAGAGGCATATCACTATTCAAGGCAGTGAAAGATTCACTGTGATGAATGTGATGCTTTTTAGTTGGTATTGCAAGATGCTGTTCGGCTGGCATGAAGAGCTCGAAGTGCATTGGGGCACTGTTCTTGCAGGGAAACGCACAGTATGGAGATTTCCCAACGCTGATCAGGCACATTGAACTCCATGTCCTGCTCGAAATCGTATATCAATTCTGTGAGATCAACATAACATTGTTTTCCCTATGATTGTTGGTTAACATCTCCCATGATTGGTTGGTCAATATTGACTCATAGCCATATAGCTGGTATATCCCCTTCTATTGCTGGTTCTCATTCCCTACCATTAACCATTGCTTGTTAACCAGCCAGGTTGGTTTGTTAGTATTGACCAGCTCACTATAACATTGTTTTCCCTATAATTGTTCCCATTATTGGTTTGTTACTATCGACTCATAGCCATATAACCATGACCAGCTCAATATAACCAGCTCTCGCGTCTAGCAGATCGCATTTGGGTGCTTGGAGCTGCCATCGAAATCCTGAGATTTCTGGGGGCCACGCGCCGCACGCACCCAGCGCAGCTCCAGGAGCGTCAATCCGGGGAGACCTCGGACGAGCAGTCGCTGGCGCCAGGCTGCCGCGCGCGAACGTTGGTGAAGCCATGGATGGTGGGACCATTCCATGGTTGGCCTAGAGGTTGTGTTGAATCCACCATCCGCTTGGTTACATGATGTTCAATTTAGATCAAACGTATATATATATATATATATACATATGTTGTTTTTTATTTATATATATCAATATAGATTAGTGTATTTTTTTTGTTGCTAGTTGATGACTTGATTCCTTATGGTAGTTGCAACCCAATGGCTTGATGGCGTTAGGGATTATCTGCATCCTGTGTCCGTCTCAACCCATGCCAAAGGGCTTTGGTATGCAATGGTTTTTGATGAAAGGTTTTTGGGCCAACCCACCAACCAACCACCCAACCAACCCAACCAACCCAACCAACCCAACCAACCCAACCAACCCAACCAACCCAACCAACCCAACCAACCCAACCAACCCAACCAACTCAACCCAAGCAACCAACCAAACCAACCAACCAACCTACCCAGCCAACTTATCCACCCCAGCAGGTCTTTCCTGTGAGATTTCGATCCCTTCACCGATCACCGATGGGCAGGTCCTGCTGTTGGTTTCTCGAGCACTTCGCTCCGTGGGCGGCAGAGGTGAGGAGAGAGATGAGGATAAGAAACCCTCAGAATGGTTATTTGTGTATGATTGTGTGTATATATTTTTATATACATATACTGATTGTCATATTTTTTGTTAAACTTCACAAAAAATGATTACATATACATATATATATATATGTATATATACATGTACAGCATATGTGATGGTGGGTAAATATATGGTTTAAATGTGTAGTAACCATTTGTGGGTGTGGATTTGTGTTTTTTTATGCATTGATGTAAAAAGACGGTGTTGTTTGGGTTAGTGTTTTTTCATCAAAAGTGCATTCATCACGATTACACAGTCTAGTCCATAAGTATGATGTGAACATTGATAGCACGTTGCTTGACCACCCGCCATTGGGCATCGTTTTTGGGAGAAAAGTGCCATGTCCTCATCCTCATTGTTGTGGTTAACCAATTATTAACCACTTTCATTTAGGACAACCATTATTAATCATTATCCTCATTGTTGTGATCCTATCATCACCACTATCCATTACTATCATCATTAACCATTATTAACAACTATTAACCATTATAACCAATGTCAGTATCATGAATGATAGCCATTACTAACCATTGTATATCCTCATTGTTGTGTTCAGTATGTTAACCATTGTTTATTGACCATTATTAACCATTGATTGTTAACCATCAATATCAGTGTGTTGCCTTCTCGGTGATAGGCTTCTCGGCACAGCAGCCTATCAGCACCGGAATGTCAGCAGCTCATCGCATCAGGAAGCTCCAGTTGACGGGCTCTGAGCGCAGGCGAGGCCACGGAGACTTTCACCAGCACGCCATGTACACTCCGGTGATCTAACATAGCTGGCTGGAAAATCAGCATTTTTCGAGGGAAAATCATCATTTTTCAATGGGAAATCATCTTTTTTCTCGGGAAACTCTGGGAAATCAGCGATTTCACTGGTGGATTGTTCATTGCTTTGTTGGATCACCAGAGGGTATATACTTTATGCGGGCTCATACGGAACCCCGTGCAAACCTGTGCCTGGTGCCTGTACATACTTGTATACAGGTGACTGGTGAAGCGATACCGAATTGTGTCAAGATTGTTGAAAGTGCAGCTCGCAAAGTGGCAGTGACCCGCTTGGCTGCTTGACCTAGGTTGTACTTTATCTCAGAGAGAATATGTGTTTTTGGTGATCATTGGGGATTCTGGCTGGTCTGTCAGGTCAGATGTATGTTTAAACTGGCCCCTATTGTTGGCTCTTGTCTTGTAGAGAACACTTGTGCGAAAGTGACACTGTCGGTGGCCACACGTTGGGTTGTTGCACCCTTACATGTTCCACACATGTTGCCACGTTGTCATGACTTTGATGTTCAAACTTTTTGAGTATGCATCCACTCGAATGTTGGAGGTTGAAACAGTTCGTTCAAGAGATTCAACACCAAAGCAGAGCAGATGCAACACATCCTCATTTTGACCTCAATGCGATTTTCTTTGACTTGGATGTTTCTTTGGTTTGTACTCACCAAATTTTGAAGATTGATTTCAAACGCTGCGATGCCATGCTAAGAATGTTCATCAATTGTCTACTGGATCTATATCGACCTCTATCTCTGTCTATTGATCGAACGGTCGATATCTATCAAAGTTTATGTGTCTTCCTATTTTTGAAATCTACATCTCCTTGTTTCATAGATTTTGATTCATAGATAATTTATCTACATCGATCAATCTCTATATCTCCTTGTTTCACCATGGCCATAGCCATCAGCCCCAGCCGCCGCAGGCTGCTGGTCCTGGCACGGCTCTTGCTGCGCCGAAAGAAAGGTGCCACGGTAGCGATCTTGGACGAGGTGCGGGTCGTTGCTCATGGTTTGTGATGGGTTATCATAGTTTCCAAGATGTTTATAATAAGCTTCCAAGGTCGATTTCGATGCTAGCAGCCCAAAACAGAAACCATGGTTTATAGAGCGCAGCTGTAGTTACAAGATAATAGTGACAAGAAAGATGAAGTGATAATCATGATGGGGAGGATCAATTCTAGACCATCGTATTGGCTCCAATATTCAGGAGATGGTTCGTTGCTGGTTGAGGCTGGTGTTTGGATGAGGCATTTTTGAGGGTTGCCGTGATAAGTTGGTCAAAGTTTTTGCAAAATTGAGCACAAGGTGATTTGTCCCCATTTCTGTACCATGCGTACTAAGCATTGATTTTGAATACAAGAAAAATGTCTGAGTGATTGACTTCGGGGGTTAATCAAACGGATGGTGGGTAAGGACCCAATCACTGTCCGGTTGCAGTATATAGATTGGGTTGGCCATTCTATTCATTTCACTCTTGCTCAGTATAGAGTTCTTTGGTTTTTCACTCCCAAAGTTTCCCCCGTGCCTTCAGCCACAAAGGCTACATGTTGCTTCATTTGGGGGGGTTGGCTCTTGCGAACTTACGAACTGATCCGGCTTATGGTTGGGATTTCCGAAACCGTTTTGTTTGAATCACTGGATGCCTTCAAACCAGTTAGGATCAAACAGTATAGGGACTCTGGGTGTCACTCCCCCGGCAGCCCGCTCCGATTGGGCCCACATCGCCAGCCCTTTGCTGCGATGGAGCAAAACGAGGCAACGCACCGCTTGGTTTGAGGTGGTTGGCGAAGCCATGCTTTGGGGCTATTGGCATGGCTCTAGTACGCTGCTTCGTTGAGTGCCAGTCTTATTAGTGTATTAGCTGTATATTATTATATTAGCAATGGCACCAAATTAGTCTTACTATTTTGGAGCTATTAGTGTCTTGGTACCAGTCAATCTCTAGTACACTCCGGTGATCTAACATGGCAATGGATAAATACCTCAAACAGTCACCCTGTGAAAGCAGCAATATGATATAATGTAATAATTGTATATTTAGCCTCATGACTGCTCATTACTATGAACATCTATGAAACAGTATCCAGCTCAAGGATTTTGATATGTATGCATCGATTTATAGTTGTTCATGTTCCTATGATATATTTATATGTATCATATGTGTATATGTTTTTATGTTTATATGATATGTTTGTATATTTATTTCAATTGGTTGCCATGATGGCACGTTCACTGGCCTTGTTCCTCCCGAACTCCAAGAAGCTGTGGGTCATGGGCTGTCAGGAATTGGGTGCCCAACCATTGCCGGCCATCAGCATGTCAGGAATGAACCTGGATGAAACCAAGCACACCTATATTGTTCATTGCGTGTAATTTCGCGATCATTCCTACAACTAGCTGTTATATATATATATACATGTATGTATCTTGTGTAATTATGTAGGTGTGAGTTCTATATCAATTTAAATGACGGTTCTTGATTCGTGTTGCAATGAGATCTTCTGTCAGCTAAATAACTAGTAAATCATATTGATTACGCGTATCTACAAGAACTAAAGATAGACGGCTGACCCATTTTATGCGGGTCCCCTATGCCTTGATTCACCACCATATATAGTAGTTGTTTCGTCATAAGTTTGTTGCCTATTGTCTCCTATGAATCCCTATCATTAAGCAGTATAATCCCCTGTCAATCCTTATTTGTATCATGATTGATAAGAACCATTTGGATTGATAGGGGCTTATAACCACCAATGTAACTGTTTATGCCTTGCATTAACCACTATAACCAGTATAAGCACTATAAAGTGGTATCAGTTTGGATTGATAGGGTAACCACTATCACCACTATGACTATAACACTATGACTATAACCACTATAGCCAGTTTAACCACCATTATAACCACTATAAGCCCCTATACAACCACTGTGCTTCGACTGTGACTCCGCTTGTCTCAGGTGACTCCGCTACATCACATGCTCAAGGTGCAACTTGCTCACTGCACCATGATCACCGTGACCCACAGGTGCGGCCGCCACGGCAACGTGATGCTGCAACTTGCTGCTCAACAACTCAAGATGTTGAGATGTCCGTTGTTTGCACGCCTGCAACCCGTGGAATACTCCCAGGTTGTGGTGATTCCTGCCGTGTTTTGTCTTTTCTGATGTTGTTCGCTATTTTTCATGTTTCTTCTCTTAGTAGGTGTTTGTTTTTGAATGCCCTTTCCGTGATCGTTGTTCTTGGTGGAGAACCGTCGAAATTTTGAACATCCACTGTACATCTAACTGCGAAGATCAAGGAGTTTGAAGCAAAACAAGTAAACAAAGTATGAACATCATCATGTCGAGTGTCGTCAAAGCATCCATCCTCACATGGCTGTTGCAGGCTGTTGCCCGTTCTCCACTTCTTCTCCCGCATCTTGGTCTTTGAGGAGGGCCGATGTGTACAGGAGCCCCTCCGTGACCACCAGGTGTAGTCCTGGGCACCGACAGCCCCGGGTGCCTGGCAGGATGCTCCTCCCTCGGCTGCCTTGGCGGAAGGACAGCTTCACCAGTTGTTCTTGCAGGCGCGGGATGTCCGGCAGATCATTCCATGGGATGATTCTCCAAATTGATGAGCATTTTAGGTGGTTTCTCAGAATAGGGAACCCCAAAAATGGATGCCGTACTACATTCTACTACTATAAATACATACAGTAAGTGGTATAAAGGATGATCTATTTGGGGATACCCCTATTCTACGAAACCACCTTATTGTTGGGATGGGCTGTAAGTATTTAAAAGGACTAACTAGATTATGGCACTACTCCAGAAATCGCTGTGGCACTCTGTGATTCAAAGATGGTCCAACTGCTGAGTTGCGTCAACCAGCTCTTGGGATGCCAATGGCTGCACATGGTACTCCAATCAAGGTGATCTAAAGTTTTCAAGGGCCCAAGCGGGACAACTCATGGGTAAAACAGCACAGGATGGCTGTTGATTTTCAAGCTGAGATGGGCCCCTCAGCTCCATATTTCTCAGTTTGTTTAGATCTTTTTCTGGGAGCTGATACTCAGTGCTTCGTTGTTGACGATCACCTCTGGGACAGCAGGTCAACACTTGCTTGACCTTGTGGTACAACTATGAATCTGGTACCTTTTTGTGATAGTTTACCTATGCAATGATCAGGTCGGACATAAACCACCAACACATCAGTTGCCCTGATTTTGATGGTCTTGCAATATCTTGCACTGACTGCTTGATCACATAATTTATACAATTCAGATCCTACCCATGAGTATCAACCATTCGAAGCGTGATTGACAATCAGGAAGCAAGATTAGCCACCATTGATCAATATTGATTAACCAGGACCAAACGTCATTGCAGTAATCATTAATCACAACCCACTTTCAAGCATGATTGATCATGATCAACAATGATCATTGTCACTCCTTGATTGGTCAACCAATTGAACATGGCAATAATTGACCAACCATGATTATCCAAGTGTTCTACAACAGGGAAACTGTCAAGTATCATTATCATTCATTTGCCACCATGATCAGCCGTAAGCGTCAATCATTGATCATACCATGAGCATTGCAGTCATCAACCATGATCATTATATGATGATCATCAAACATGATTACATGGTCATTGAAAACCATGATCGACCATGACTACCTCTTTGCCATGTTGATTGTCATTATGTCATAATCTTGGTTAAACAGCACTACAGCTGTCAATGATCAAACACGATCATTGTTAATTGACCATTGTTGATATTCATTGCGGATAACAACCCATTTGATGATCATTGTATCAATCATGACACCATAATATTTTTACCATTCTCAACGTACTGATTTTTTTGTGAATCAACCATAGAACTGTATAATGATAGTTAACAACAAAATAGCGATATATTAAACAACATTGAATGATCACAATATCCATGATTTATGGTTAACCATACATGTGACTGGTATAATGATTATAACATCCAATCAAAGATTGTTAAATCTATGATGACTGCTATATCCATGATTTATTATTTACCATCTAACATCCATGATATACCAAGCAATCATTATACCATATTATATCAGTCATACCACCAGCTACTGTAATCATTGTCCATATCTAAGATGGTTGAGTCTATGCTGACTGCTATATCCATGATTTGTTATCGAGCATCCATTATAACCAACCACTATTAACCATCCATTATAACCATCCATTATAACCATCGATTATCAACCATCCATTATAACCATCCATTATAACCATCGATTATCAACCATCCATTATAACCATCCATTATAACCATCGATTATCAACCATCCATTATAACCATCCATTATAACCATCGATTATCAACCATCCACTATTAACCATCCATTATAACCATCTATTATTAACCATCTATTATTAACCACCTATGATGACTGCTATAACCATCTAAGATGCCTTGTAACCCACTGTGTTAGATCTCCTCCTTGCGCCGCCTTCGCCAGGCCCCTGTGCGACTTCAGGGCCATGTGGAGCGCATGTTGGCCTTGACCCGCTCGGAGGCGCTGCCGGTCCGTGGATTCCGTGAGGTAACTTTCGTGGCTGAATCGTCGTTCATGGGTGCATGGGGAAGCGTTGGTTAGTTCATGTTGATGGTTTATGACCTAACTGTCGTTGGTTGGTTCATGTTGATGTTTGAATGCTTTTTGGTTTTCAAATAACGTTGGTTGGTTCATGTGAATTTCTGGCTGGTGGTTTTAAAGTGGCTAATGGTAAAACAAAAAGGTGGTAATAACCAACAGTACTGGCTAAAGAACCAACCACTGGTTGGTGGTTTCTAACATTTTTTATTTTCACTGGGAATCATTAACAAATGGTTGGTTGACTAATATGTTTTCATAGGGGTGGTTCAACCACCAACCAGATTTGCATGGTTGATTGTGAATTGATATTTGGTTGATGACTGTTTCATGGTTTTTGCTGGGAATGACGATGGATTATTGGGTGTGTAATTGTTGGCTCATGTTGAATTACTTGTCAATTCAGGTAAATTCTAGTGGTCAAGTGTGAATCTACAAAAGTAACAATGATAATGAGTGGTGTATTATTGGTTAATTCATGTAACTTCTAATGGTTAACTCTAACTTGATTTAGAATGGCAATTATTACAATGAGTGGTGAAGTAGTGGTCAGCTTTTTGAAGAGTTTTCAAAAAATCCTTTTGGCTGTGAATTATTGGACGTTAGTTAACCACGCAGCTAAGGGGATCAATGGTTCACGGTTACTGTAATCAACGATTCATTGCCGGTCTCTTGATCGGTGGTCAATAGTAGAGCATGGTGAATGTTAGCATAATTGCTGGTTAACCATTAATGATTAATACTGAATTGGTGCATACTCATGATGAAAATCTAGCAATGATTCAACTACCAACCAGATCAAAGTTGTGGTGCTTGTCAGTCGCCATTGCCATACCAACCAGTGACTAGCAGTTAGTCATGCTGAATCGATCTGTTCGTTGTGATAGTGGTCGTTACTCCTATTGCTGCGATGGTTGGCATATCAGCAGGTCGACCGATCAAGGCGGTAGTGACTGCAGCGGGTGCATGGTATGGGTCAATAAGCAATGCCAAGTAAGTGCAACGACAACCAACAAGCATACATGGGTGTGTTTCAGTATAGCATTGGACTGTTTCAGTGATGGTTCACAATGGTTGAGAATACTCCAGTGACCAAGAATACAGTAGTCAAGAAAAGATCCCAAAACAACAGAGAGATGTAGCATGGGAGTCGAAACTTTGGAACTTGTTGGTAGTTAAAATCGAACCAACGTAGGGGTTCCCAGCTGTTGGAGTTTCAGCTTGGTGCCAGGGCCTTCATGCTGTGCAGACGCTGCTGCAATCGGTCAACCAGAGCACTGGACAAAACGAGTCGCGGCCTTTGACATCATACATACACATGCATGTTGTTCCCGTGTCCTTCTTGACACATGCCATCAATCCAAGAGGGTGGAACTGCTCAGATTTAGCATTGAAGGCAGTACCATCTAGATGTCAGCTTGTGAAGCATGCTACAGTCATGTAGTAATCATGTATCCAATGTATCCACTTATCAAAATGCTGTGGGTCAAAACCCTGTACCCCTGGTTCCCCTATCATTAACCATTGTTTTCCTCATGATTTGGTTGGTCATTATAGGCCATTATTGCTGGTTAACTGCTTGACCCAGCTCGCCAAAACATTCATCCATTCATCCCCTTACTATGGCCACACTTCCAGCAGCACCTGCGTCCAAGGCCAGAGCTCATCTTCCAACAGGCCGCCCCGGCGCTCGAGGTTTTCTCGCGCTGCGGCGGTTCTACACTGAACTTGGTTGATGATAGTGTTTGAGCTGCTAATATCTGATAGTGATGATCATTCATTGTCTGTGATTGTAATAGATAATTCAGGATTAGATGCTTCTAACAGTGATGAAATCTGATGATGATCCATTGTTTGTGATTGTTCTTGTTTATCATGGATTATGAACCATAATTGACAATGGCTCTCAATGTTAGATCCAGACTAGAAAAACGTCCTGAGTTTCACAAAAAAATGCAGCCAGGGATTTACCAACCAAATACAGGGGGTCATTAATTTGCACTGATACTTCGTTATCAGTTTCTATTGATGGTGTCGTTCTATCAATAATGATTTTTTCCGCCCGTAGGTTATTGGCCATCAATAATGTGCAAAAGTTGTGGATCTATGATCATGATGATGATGATATTGTGCACCCAGAGGGTCGCAACCTTTTGTCCTCACCATGCATATTTCTGAGAATGATTGCTGTTTTGCAAAATATTCAATGATTGCAATGATTGCCGTATCAACTATTTGTTTGCCAGTAGTTACTATCAATCGATCATGCTGTTGACATGGCAAGTTCTGACTTATGCTGTTGTTCATTGTTCATTGTCATCCTTATGCTACCCGTGTGCACCGACCAGGAATTCAAGATTACCGACTTATAGTTTCTCACTGATTCTGCAGCCAGTAAGCACATGACCAACCAATCATAGTTGATCCAATGATATAGTTGGGATGGTTTGAAA
>VSDK01023828.1:737959-783958 GCA_009767595.1 Symbiodinium kawagutii
GAAGTTGGCGATTTTTCCTTGAAGTTGATGATTTTTCCTGGAGTTGGTGATTTTTCCTGGAGTTGGTGATTTTTCTTGAAGTTGGTGCTTTTTCTTGAAGTTGGTGTTTTTTCCTTGAAGTTGGTGATTTTTCCTTGACGTTGGTGATTTTTCCTTGAAGTTGGCGATTTTTCCTTGAAGTTGATGATTTTTCCTGGAGTTGGTGATTTTTCTTGAAGTTGGTGATTTTTCTTGAAGTTGGTGTTTTTTCCTTGAAGTTGGTGATTTTTCCTTGACGTTGGTGATTTTTCCTTGAAGTTGGTGATGTTTCTTGAAGTTGGTGTTTTTTTTCTTGAAGTTTGTGATTTTTCTTGAAGTGGATGATTTTTTAGTGAGATGTTGTCTCAAGTTTGTTATTTTCCTTTAAGTTGGCGAATGTTTTTCAATTTGGTTTGAAACTGGACAAGTCGGTAAGAAGTTTGTCAAGTTGGAAAAAAGCTGATGATTTGACGCAAGTTGATCAAAAGTTACTGAAGCTGGTCATTACTTTGTGAAGCCTGCCAGAAATGCTTGAATTTTCCAAACTGGTGTTAGTGATTATGTGTTTTTCTTTGTGGATCAAAAAGTCATTCTCATTGAAAATAGCAGCCCCCAAATCGGAGCCATCATCATCCTCCAATCAAAGCCCAACATATCCCAAATTATAAGCCAAACATAGACTCAGCATATCCCAGAGGCCAACAGACAAACAGGTACCCCGTGGGCAAATAAGGGCTCAGGAAGTGGTTTTGACCCAATGTCATCCGTCATTAGTTTCCCAAAAGCCTTCAACAAGGTGCAAAATACTTCTTTGGATGCTATTTTTTGTAAATATAAGACCGTCTCAACTTGAAAATTAACATCTTCAGTTACCAAGTTGGCCAAGTGTTTGTTGAAGTGTGCTTGTAGGCAAAACGCAGTCGCTAATATAACCAAAACTATCACTACAATAACCATATAAAAAACATTTGATAAAGCCATTAAAACATCATATAACCCACATCCAATGATCATGTTACATACCATGTATAATCCACATAACAACCAGACCATAATATAAACCGTGTATGATTATGATAGTCAAGTACTTATGGTTTATATTGTTGTTGCTACATTTAACTTTTAACCTTAGGTAATTTTTGCTCACCTTTACACTTTGGCTCAAGAAACAAAAGTGCGCTTTGCTTAACATAGCCTTAGTTTTGTGGCTGTATAGTGGTTTTCCCCACTTAACTACAGGTTATCAGCCGTATCGCCATAAGCGCATACGCATTCCTTATTTTCCAACGCCATGTCTCTTCCCCTTGTCCCCTACGCCGGCGGGGACGCTGGGCCAGAGTTTGAGGATGCACAGGACAACACATCGATCGGTGACATGAGTGTTCTCTCTCAGGGTGAGCAAGTGCAAGTCGTACACCCCTCTTTGATGACAGGGCAGTTCGCAAACGATCCTCGGAGGACTCAGCCAGGCGCAGTTGGCGCGGTTGACATCGCATTACACCAGTTCAACACGATGAATGTCGATGCCAGATCCCTAGAGGTGCATCATACACATATTGATGCGAACGCCGCCCTGGCGGGCTTGGCCAGTGAACGAGAAAAGAACATTGAGGTCACAGCCAACCTTCGTCACGAGGAAAGTGTAGCGAGATTGAGGCAGGAGCTCGGAGCAGAGAACATGGCACATGTGATGGATGTAGAGGCCCGTGCGGCCCAGGCAGTTGAGGAGCGTAGCCACGAAGCGAAGGCTGCCATCGCCTACCACGAGCTGAACGTAGAATCGTATCAGAAGAGGGATGAGGCCGCAGCACATCGCATCAGGGAACTGAGTGTCGAAGCCAATCTGTCGCAATCAAATCTGCAGACCGCTGCAACGCAAGTTCAGGATCTGACTGCACAGTTGAAGGCTGAGAGACAAAAGAGTATGGACCAAAGTTTACAGATTCAAGATCTCACCAATCAAATGGAGCAAATGCGACTTATGGGTACCAGCCTTGAAACCCAGTTCGCACAACAACTTGAAGCTGTGAAGCGTGATAGCCAGAAGATGATCGAGCAGATCTTGAAACAGAATGAGCAGAAGGCGGCGCCCAGTGGATCAAACACAGCACCACCCGGATTGACACCAGGTCAGCGGATCTTCGAGTCGCACTACATCGGCGACACCGATACTGGAGGTGCTGATGGACACAAGATGGAGGAGCACCCGAGCGATGCGGACGAGGAAGCAAGCTTCCACTCTGCAATGATGACGAAGGGCCCTACCAAGTCCAAGAAATCCACGGGTGACCCTGGTGGCGGAGATGACGGTGATGACAATGGAAAGAAGAGCAACAAGGACAAGAAGGACAAGAAGAGCGGCCGCAAGAAGAGCCGTGGACGTTCAAGGGGACGAAAGCGGGGCAGCCCTTCACCTTCATCGCCTTCGAGCTCGTCATCTTCAAGTATGTCCGATGATTCTGAGTTTGCCAAGAAAGTCCGGAAGCTTCTGAGGAAAGAGAAGAAACGAAAGGATTCCCCGGGGGCGAAGCCCAAGGAGGCGGACAGGGTGATAATCCCCAAGTTCCCTCCACCGGAGCAGTATCGAAATTGGCGAATCAGGGTCAGGGATTCAGTCGTCGCAGCCTCAGCCAAGCCAGACTTAGCATTCACATGGATCGAAGAGGTGTTCAAGCCTGACAAGAAGGTAGAGGATTTCGTTGACTCAGCTAAGTTCATCACTTTAGATGCTAAGCTCATGTCAGCCCTCTCTCACATTGCAGACGGTGATTTTGCTCGCCAGTTGGACATCTTTAAGGAAGCTGAGGCTAAAGCTGGTAGGCATGCAAAGGGTAGGCAAGCCATGCTTATGGTTCACAGGCATTTCTCAACCAGTCAGAAGCATGGAGCCGTGTACGACATGGAAGATCTAATGGCCGTTACTATGGTTAATGATGATCTCAGAGGCTTCATGACCAGGTGGGATGCAGCGTTAGCAGGCATGACTGCCGAGCCAGACGTTCTGTTCAAGCAAGCATATTTTCATCAGGCGATCAAGCATTTCAAGCCCTTATCACATGATTTGGCCTTGTATGATCGCGCTCCGGAAGGGGACGCGAATCACACGTATGAGTTCTTGGTGAAGGCTGTGAGAGAGTATCTTGAGAGAAAGAGACTCGAGAAAATGAGACAGGCCACCAAGAGGTCCCTTTCAGGCAAGCGTGATGCAGCTGCTGCTGCTGGAGGTCCATCGAAAAGGAGGTCCATCGAAGCCCAAAGGCTACTGCTATGCGTTCCAGAAAGGAGAATGCAAGAAAGGTAAAGACTGCGAATATAGACATGAGATGATTCCCGGTGGCAAACCACCCGGGAAAGGCAAAGGCAAAGGCAACAAGGGGCGTCAGGGATCAGCATCTAGGAGCACTTCCAGGAGTCGGACAATGTCTCCAGGTTCTCAGCAACAGGTCTGCAGGTATTGGAAGGCAGGCAAGTGTCAAAGAGGTAAAGAATGTGCATTTCAACATCCCAAAGGTGCTGATGCTGCCGCCGCTGCCGGTGGTGACAAGAAGAAAAGAAAGAAGTCCCGGAAGACGAAAGACAAGAAGAGAGCGAAATCTTCGAGTGGAGGATCCAATTCTTCCAAGGGTTCGCAGAGCCAAAAGAACAAACAGGGGAAACCCGGGTCTTCCGCCGCCGTGTGCCTGATGCGTGCCATGGTCTTGGTAGCTGCAGTTCAACCTGCAAACACTTTGTTCCATTGCATGCCGGAAGGCTATGCCATGCCATGTGGAATGAACTATAGGAGTGCAATGCCAGTTGGTGTACAGAAAAGCGTACGATTCAATGAACACATCGATGCATACCAGATTGCAATTTCGCAGGATGCAACGATGTACCCAGTGCTCGAACGAAACAAACCTGAAAGCATTGTGCCATTGTGTGAGAGCAAGAGAAGCGATCGGAAGCTGATTGAAAGCCAGGAGGATGATGCCATTTTGTCCGCACAAATGCTTCAGTCAGCAGTTATGCGTGAGGTTAGTGGCAGAGAGTGCAAATGCAATTTCATGTGTGATTCAGACATTGGTTGCAAGTACTGCATCCGGAGTGACCTGAAAGCAGTTCCCGGTGCCATGCCACGGAAATCCATAACACCCATCGAAGAAATCGCTTGGATTGCCGACACAGGTAGTGCTCAGGATCTTGTGTGCAGAAACATGATACCAAAGAAGTGTGTTTATCATTCAGCTGAACCTCTTGAGCTCATCACTGCCAATGGTCCCCAACATGCTGACCAACAAGCCAAGGTTCACATACCTTGCATTGATTTAGAAGTTGATCCATATGTTTTGCCCAACACTCCCGCAGTTGTGTCTGTTGGCATGCGATGTTTGATCAATGGTTGGGACTTTGTGTGGCGGAAATTCAGTAGGCCATACTTCAAGAAGGCTGATGGGACTAGAGTCAAATTGGAGATCAAAGATTATGTGCCCTATCTTCCCTCGGGAGACGGTCGGGTTCCTGCATCCGTTGGTGTTCCATTTAGTTGGAATAATGCCACCGGGGACGGGAGGCCCATTCACGTGACCATGCCAATTCGTCCATCCATGGTTGGAACTGAATCGGAGGGTGAAGATGAAGGTTATTCCCCAGAATTTGATGATGAGGAATTACCCCGTCACGACGAGGATGAGGATTTAGCAGTTTCAGAGGAAGATGACTTTGCGGCTGCGTATCCTGGAGAATTAGCTCCATCGCCACCCGCTGCCGAAACGCCTCGAGGGGAACCTCAAGAGCCAGACTCTGACGTCGAGGTCGTCGAGGATCGCCTTGTTCCTGAACCTGCCGCTGAACGACGGGATCGGGGTGAAGCTGCGTTGAGGAGGGAGGCACAAACCCTTAGGCACATGATGACGCATACTCCTAAGAATCCTTTCTGTGAAACATGTAAACGTGCCAAGATGACCAAGCCTACTAGGCGACATAAAGGAGGATCTGAGACTGTGGATGCCGTGAATTTCGGTGACCATATCACTGCTGATCATCTTATCACCCGGGATGAAGAAGAGAAATCCATTGATGGTGACAGGGATGCTTTAATCTTCAAAGATGTTGCTACCAACTTCAGATGGGTTTATCCGGCTGCTAAGAAGTCAGCGCATGATTGCATGATGGCATTTCAACACTTTGTCAAACCAGATGAGAAGGTTGGAGTGTTCTATTCGGATAATTCTCCCGAAATCATCAAGGCATGTGAGAAGATAGGATGGAGGCATAATACAAGCGTCAACTATGTCTCCAAGACCAATGCCGTTGCTGAGAGAAACGTGAGAACGGTTACCGATGGTACTCGTGTCAACCTTGAACAAGCTGGACTTCATCATAGTTATTGGCCCTATGCTGCCAGACATTGGTGTATGTCGCACAATGTTCTTGAAGACCCCGATCAGAAGTCTCCTTGGAGCATTCGATTTGGGGAGAAGTTCAAGGGACCGTACATTCCTTTTGGAGCTCGGATCGACTACTGGATAGGACCGAAGGCCAAGCCAAAAAGTGATTTGAGGTTTGACCCCACTTCCAATCCTGGAATCTTTCTGGGTTATGCCATTCAAGCCGGTTTCACGTGGAGGCATGAATACTTTGTGGTTTCACTCAGAGAACTAAATGAAGCCGAATTCAACCAACCAGTCAAGGTCCGAAGAGTGAATCAACTCACTGTTCCAGATGGTAAGATCATGTTCCCGATGAAAGGTAGATATCTTGCTATCAGGGAAGGACTCATGAAACAACTGGAATCAGAACCCGATCTCAGCAAGTTAGATGCAGACACCATTATGGAGCTGATCGAGGAGACGGAGCAGAGCCCCAGGCAACTGCCCGAGGAATCGAGGCACGAGAAATCTGCAGGAGAAAGGGAATTTGATGCAATGGTTGAAGCTCATGGCCTTTCACCCGTTGGACATGACGATGCGGGGGGTGAACCCGAAGTCGAAGTTGGAGATGAGGACCCGGTTGAAATGATTGATGTCATTGATCCAATCACTGGGAAAGACGAGAAGATCCCCAGGGATGACCCTTCTCTCTACAGCTCTAGTGGATTTAAGGCTAGGCGATATAGAGGATCATCCAAACCCGATCACATCCCAACTTTCTTATGGAGAGCTGCATCTAGAGCAGAGCGTAATAGAGCGAAACATCAAGCCATGCTCCGCGAAGCTGCTAAGAAACATGAAGGTGCTGTAGTTCTACATGAGAAACTCAGTAATGCAATTGCGGCGAAATTGAAAGAGAGACACACTACAGACAGGAATGTTGCGAACAATGATGAGCTTATTCCCGCGATGCCAGTTAGGAGTGTTGATCCCGACATGCCAGATGGGAATCTCGGCCATCGTGATAAGATAGATCCGCAGGAACATCTTGCTTATCATCATGTCATGAATGCCTTGGTTGCCCGGCCTGTTGGTCAAAAGGAAATCAACTCAACTCCTGAAGCACAGGCTTCCCTTGACAAGGAATGGAACAACCTCGAGAACAAACATGCATGGGACTTGACAACCGTGCGTGAGTGGTCGGATGTTTCATCCGAGGCGAGAAAGGCTGGTAATAAAGTACATGTTGGAAGGGTATTCGAAATCTGTGTTGAGAAAGGTAGCGAATTGCCCAAAGGTGACCCCTTACGGAAGTACAAGGGCCGAACAGTCTTTCAGGGAAATAATGTGAAGGATGAATCGGCTGATGTTGCTTTGTTTGCTGAGTTGGGGAGTTCGCCAGCCAACATGGAAGCTGGGAAAACGCTTGACGCTTACGGTTCGATGCCCGGTAACAAGACTAGTCAAGCCGATGGCAAACAGGCTTATACCCAAGCCCTCATGCAGGGAGTGCCCACTTGGACCCGATTACCAAAGAATCGTTGGCCCAAAGAATGGAGGAATAAATTTTCAGATCCTGTGGTGCTACTCATATTGGCTCTATATGGCCATCCTGATTCGGGGGGTCTTTGGCAAAAGCACTGTGAAAGAATGCTGTTTTCGGTTGGCTTTCATTCTTTGTACCCTGAATGTTGGCCGTTTATGTTTTGGCATCCAACCTTGAAGTTGCTACTAGCCGTGTATGTAGACGATTTCAAAATGGCTGGTCCTGCTGAGAACATTGATGCTGGGTGGAAACTCATTGCCTCTAAGATCGACATGGATTCTCCTGAAGAGTCCGGAAGATATCTAGGCTGTGAGCATGTTGTGACTAAGAATGTTCAACTTGATAAGTCACACCATCCATTTGCACATGTGTTCGATTCGACTGTGCCAGATCCCGCTGCGAAACCTGCTGCCGTGGGGAGCCGGACGAAAGATTACTGGGAGCATGTACCTGAACATGGAGTTATGGTTCATCATCATGTTCAACCTAGGAAGAAGTTCATGGATGTTCCTAAGGATTGCCCCGGTTTCACGTTTGGATCAACTAGAGTGACGTCCTACTCACCATGCAATAGGTCAGACCAGACGATTGAAGTCTCACACGACTTGGGGAACCAATGTCCTTCAACACCCAATTGTTGGTGGACTGGTAAAACTTATTTCTTTGATTCTTCAGTCAAAGACCCCATGAACGCTGTGGCTGCAACCAAAATCATTCGCAACAAATCAAAGGCAAAGAAAGCTGCGCGAGCACAAGGTTTTACATTTCTTGATGAGCTAGAGCCAAACAAATCCGGATGTATGAACAATAAAGTCAACGTGGTGCACTATGACATGTCACAGTTTCTCCACCAGTGTTTGGACAAGTATAAAGAACTTGCTGGAAAAGACGTCACCTTCAAGAAAGTGGCTACACCATTTCATGACGACAAGATCGCTCGCCCCGTCGGTTCGGAATCTGAAAGCCGGGGGGAACTCCAGCCCATCGCTTCAAAGGTGCTTATGAAGGTACTTTTTGCTGCACGGATGGCCCGTTTTGACCTGCTACGAGCTACGCAGGGACTGGCAAGCCGTGTGACTAAGTGGTCTACTGAGTGTGACAAAGCTCTTCACCGATTGATGTGCTATATTCATACTACCGTGGATCTCAAGATGGCTGGATTCGTAGGTGACCCTGTCGACCAATGCAATGTTTGGCTTTTCGCTGACTCAGATCATGCCGGAGAGCACGACAATAGATCTACTTCAGGGTGTATGCTTGCTCTTGTTGGACCCAACACTTATTACCCACTGACTGCATTCTCCAAGAAGCAGACTTCCACCGCTATGTCTTCGACCGAGGCCGAGGTTACTGCTGCCAACTTAGCTGTTCGTGCGGTGGGACTTCCTTCCTCTTGCCTGTGGTCAGTCCTCCGGAATGCGGGGGGTGGTACCACACAAACCGAACATAGCATGGTGGAAACCAATGCCAAAAACAAGAAACATGACTATTGGGAACACAAACCATTCACGAATGAATTGATTCGAGTTCATGTTGAACCCAGAAGTCACTTTTATTCACCCGATGAGTCATGCCCTATGAACACAGGGAATCTTGCTAGGCAAAGGTATACTATTATGAAGGATCAAAAAGGTGAAGTTCATTTCGATTTGACTTGGGATTGGACCATGGAATCAGGGAAGAATGTCGATTTCCAGTGGACCGGAAAAACGTACTTTCGTCTTCCCGGACCGAACGAGATTGACTACGGACTTGAAGCCAGGGAGATCCGAGCAGCGAGCACAGATTTTCAGTACTTAGGAGATGAGAGAACTGGAGATCAGGGACTGAAGGTGGTAGGACCGAATAGTCTTGAAATTGTTTTCCTTGAGGACAATCAGGCTACCATTAGGATATTGGAAAGTGGAAGGTCACCATCATTTAGGCACACTGATAAGACACAGAGGCTGAACTTGGGTTGGCTTGCCGAACAGTTCAGAAGAAAACATTTTGGTCTTGTCTATGTTGCGTCATCCCTCCAAGCCGCTGACATACTCACCAAACCATTCACCAACAGTGAGAAATGGGATACCGCGCTGAAGCTCATGTCAATTGGCTCCGTACCGGAAACCAAGGCAAAACCAGCTTGCGCGGGGGAACCTTTGCGCCAACAGTCTGAAGCTCATGACCGAATTATCATTGAGTTTTGCTGTGGTCCAGAGTCGAAGTTGGGAGACACGTCACGTAAACCCTCCAAAGGATGTAAGGTCGTCAGATGTACTGAAGACAGAGATGTCACTGTCAAGCAAAATAGAGTCTTGATCCAAAAGGAAGTCATGAAACTCTATCATTCGTCTCGGCCACCCAAATGTCCTATCCTTGTATGGGTCAGCATTCCTTGCACGGGGGGAACATCATGGAGTTATGTCAACTTGCAACACGAATCTGCTAGATTGAAGGTTGAATATCACCGCCATGTTTTTGAAAGAATCTGGTCTTCATTTGTTGACTTCTATCATACTATTCGCCATTTAAACCCAATGATCGCGATCGAATGGCCAAAGGGCTGTGTCTACTGGAGGTTTGAACGGGTTGAAAAATTTGTCAATCGTCACGGACTTGAACATGCGGAGTTCGATGGATGCATGTTTGGTATAGTTGACCAAGAAGGTAACCCAATTAAGAAACCTTGGTTGATCAAATCAGACTGCACTACGATTCTTGACGGGCTTCATGGAAGAACGTGTGATGGTTCTCACGGTCATGTTCAGGGTAGGGGAGAATCTTTGAGGGAAACCGAGAGCTACTCTTACGAACTGACGGACCGTGTCCACACTCTCTTTCGCAGAGCTATACCAACGTCAAGTCATCGCCCGCACTTGTCACCGTTCTTGCACCTCGGAAGATGGCTGCCAACATGGAGCGACCGGCACATTCCAGCTCAGGTTGAAAGGCCACATAGGCTACCCTATGCGACTTTTGCCGTATAGGTCTGGGGGCTTTGGTCCCAAGGTAGCCCAAAGCATTGATCATATGAAGTATACAAGAATCTACCTACTTCTTCTTGGATGTGTTCACACATCTACATCTTAATGGCGAGGTCAATATAGAAATAAAAAAGTTCACAATCAGGTGACCAATACTGGTTCTTCCACTCAACCTGTTGCGCTTGGAAGTTTCTGACACGCCAACTTCTCCTCGGCCGTGAGTCTCTTGCAGAGAGGTTTGTAACCCCCCTCTGCAAGTTTGCATAACTCACATCGGATGGCGGTCCTGCAATGCTGCACCTCCGGTCCGGAATCCCGGCGCCGTGTCCGGTCGAATCCCGGCGCCGTGTCCGGTCGAATCCCGGCGCCGTGTCCGGTCGAATCCCGGCGCCGTGTCCGGTCGAATCCCGGGGCCGTGGCCGGGATTGGCCATGCCTGCAATAGATTCCTAACTTGGAATCCCAATCACTGCCAAAGGAAACTTAGCTGCCCGCGCTCCGGGGCAATGGGGCGGAATTCAATCACGCGGGGGACAGAAGCGCCCTCTTTGGGGCAATGTGTTTAAGCCAAAATGGCTCCATGCCCTCTTTGGGGCTATTGTGCTTGAGCCAAAATGGCTACAGAAGGTAACCTGACAGCCTGCCATAATTGTTTTTGGTAATCTGGCAGGCTGTCAGGTTACTGTATGGTAAAATTAGCGTGTGGGTGTGTATGTATATATAAACATATTTCTATATTTATATATGTATATATATATATATTTACATCCAGAGGGACTGCCAAGCCAAGTAGGCCGCTCCAACATGTTTTCCTTTCACACAGTGCCGCTCCATCGCAAACACATTTGCGTTGCGTAGTGCTGAAGCCCTCTTTTGCTGAACACTCGGACATGTAGGCCTTTGCAAATACCCTTGACCTGGGATGTTGGAATGCATTCATTTGAAGTAACGGTTTGTTTCAATAAGCCCCGTCCAACAAGAGTTAAAAGAAAGATACAGGGCATAGACCCACAACAAAAAGTTCCCAATTTGGCTATAGTGGCTCGTCGTATCAGGTCTTCATCCAGCATGCACTGGTAAAATCGGGGATTGCCCCTTTCGGGCACGAAATCCATGATCCTCAGGTGTATGAGTTGGGAATGAAACTACCTATCACGATGCACCCAGACAAATTAAATTGATTTATAAATTTTCACGGGGAACTAACAGAAGTTAAATGGCCAACGTATCCAAGGGTCATGTGTTCCAAGCTGTGCTGCTTGGGGCGCACAGGGTACCGAAGCCGGTTGGCACGCAAAGCATGGAGGGATAAACCTAAAGCAGGGTTTGCGTACAAGCAAGCCAGTATTGATATGGTTCATCCCTCAAAAAATATTACATGTTTAATCACTTTTCATTGTCGAAAACCTTGAGACTGCGCTTGTTTCCTAGATCTGGGGCCCCCGGAAACATGATCACAACAATGATGAAACTAGTTGGATCCAAACAGCAAACATACCTAATAAATGAATAGTCGCAACATGGGTTTGAAATAGATTCATCCTAGGGACTGTTGTAAGCGCTTCGGTATTCCATGTAAGCAGTTTCCACTGCCTTGTGTGCATCATCCCCCATTCTCCCGGGCCCATGCTCTGCAAACACGACTGCCATCTTGACAACCGCCGCAAAAGCCGTTTGAATCCACCTGAAGGATCGCACAAGCTGACAAAGCAATGAAGTGGAAACTAAGAATCCAACAAAACATGATAAGTTGGTTCAGGGTAACCATCATGTTTCCAACCCGGACCTGTTCTCTTCAGATGGAAATCTCGCAACGATCTTACTCGCTTCCACAACGCAGAAATAAATCATCATACGTGCAGCAGCACCACTCAGTTTCTTCTGTCCAATTGCCGGGTAGGCCGAACCCTTCTTTTGAATGGATGCTGTTTGAAATAAGATTGCCCTAGCTCGGCAGCCATTCGGGATTCCTGCAGTATGATGATCACCAAAAATCCGAAAAATACAGACCAAATAAATATTGCATATAAACCATATAAAGTAAAAACCCTGAGCATACACATTGATGGACTAAACATGTTAGGTTACTGGTGGATTTGGCTGCACGTCAGGCATCGGTTCTCTTTGCACCAAAGGAGGTATTCACGGTAAAGCTCCAAGAAGCGTTGGTCCCGAGTTCTCCCAGCATACGGACAACCATCTCGATCAGTCCAGTCAAGGAATGCTGATCCAATGATATCAGGGTAAATGGCAAGATCGAGAATGTGAAGAATATCAGGATAAATTCCTCAGTCTTTGGAGTGTCGGATGAAGGCATAATCAACCAACACCGTATTGTATATATAAGGGGGTAAAAAACACACAATGCATAACAAACATCTCTACATCTTCAGTGAAGCTTCGCCACGAAGAGAAACCTCTGATTTTCGTCAAGGGTTCAGGATGCAAAGCGATGAACTCAGCATTCGATGTCAGCCTTCGGCGCCGAAGTGACAGCAAGTGGATTTCATTGTTCTCCCAAAACAACAGCAATATTACACACATAATATGATACACACGATGCACATGTATACACATGATAGTTTGGTATGCTATGGTTGGACATCTCTTCTGTGGCCATGCCATGGATCGATGGATGGTTGGACTGCTGTGGATCGAGTGGCTGAAGGCGATACTCAGCATCTCGGCCCCAGTTTGTATACAGCAGTGGGGTTTCATCAACAGCTGCATTCTCAGCAGGATACGATATAGCGCTGCAATGGTAACAGCATTCGCGGTGTCGGTATGATCCTTGGGTTGGTTCTTCAGTTGGGGGTTATTCAAAAATGAATGGACACTATTCTCAGAAACCCCGACATGATGACAGAAAAAAAACAATACTTGGTATCACGGCCAAGGGTCGCTTCAGTTGAAACAACGAAGCTACGAAATCAGCATCACCCTGGATCCCATCAAGGATAAAGGTAAACGGTCCAGCGAGTGGTTTGCCCGATCGTTCAAACCTGTCCGGGTAATAGCTGTGGTCAAAGGGCCTTCCCCAAGGGTCTGAAGCAGGATGTCGTCCCAAACCTCGGAGAACAAAGGGATTGAACAGGATCAATCATTGGCTAGCAGCTTATTGGTCAAAGTATAAACATGTTAATCTCTATATCGGTCAAGGTTTGCACCACTTTATTGGGAAATCAAAAAATGTTCATCTCTATTCTTGGCTAGTTGCGTAAAGCTTCGAAGCTCCATGCCATGCATTCAAGTATGAGCTTTCGCGCAGAGGGCATGGTTTTATCGGTGTTTCGAACTGCTGCAAGAATACGTGAATCTAGTGTTGATGCACTGCAGCTCAATACCGGGAGAATCGTCACCATCTCGAAATGTTGTTGGGCATCAGCCCCATCGCCATAGATCCGAAGGGGAACACATGTCCGGAAATCCTTCAGTGTTAAACCCATGTTTCAAGTATCATTGTTTGTTTACACATTCTTAGTTATCTATCATTGCGATTGCTGTGGGATGAAATTGGAAAAGGTATGAAAACAACCATCCCAAAAATAATCTATTCAATACAAAACTATTCCCATACTATTCGAATTGAGTACATGTTTCAACATGTGCTTTTATATCTTCAGCCGGGATTCCAAGTCTGGCATGGCAAGATCATTGTAAAGCTGAATATTTTCCCGCCAATAGGCCTCAATCCGGCCTGGCTCACCCGTCACTATTGGGTGAAATATTTCTGGAAATTCATAGAGGCTTGACATGATCTCGTGAGGTGCCATCACGCTCTGCTTGCAATGCGTTCCAGCACCAAGGAGCCGTTGTTGTTCTGTCAGCTGTACCTTAGGGGCTGGCGGACATGCCGCAACCAAATTAACTCACAATACTGAGTCCCTACTTTTCCCCCAAAAAAAATCTAAAAGTTATTAATGCTTTGGAAAGACACCTCGACGTCAAACCTGGGTTTGGAACCGAAGAACCACAAACAAAAGCATGCTTGGCTATGCCCTAGACAAAATTGAGGGATTCACAAAATCTAGCACAAATATACATAGCCAGTCAAGCAACTCAAAAAAACTCAAGGGAAGGATTTTTCGCCAGGGCTGTCGGCAAATCCACTTGTCCAGAGTGCGTTCAAGACCCCAGCCACCACCGCACTGAAATCTCTCGTTGAGGTCTAAGATAGCCTTCCTGGTTGGGGTTGGATGCAAACACACAATGCGGGACAAGATACACTGTATGTATATATATATATATATCTATAAATATATTATATTTAAGTAAATATATATGTATATATATCTATACATATAAGTGAATATACATTTAAATGTATATATGTTTATTGAATGTATATATGTGTGTGTATGTATCACCTGTTCTATACATCAATATTTATCGACGGATTGAAACATATCAAATTGTGTAAAAATAAATCTCACGATATATATTTGGTACCGACCTATTGAAAATATGTAACTCCATTGTTAGATGTCTAATGTCTAAATCGTTGCCCTGGCCCAGATCCTCCTTCACCCTGCGCATGCGAGGCACGGTACCAACGCATTGTTCAATCTGCAGATGCGGGATACGAGATCTTGGACATCACCAGCAGTGGCCTGACTGACGGCGGATCACATGGGGAGATATGGGGGGTGAAGGGCCATGTTTGGTTAGTGTGGTGAAGCGATGGGGTTACTAGGGCCAAGATTAGCTATCCAGAAAAAAATAAGCAAAGATTTCAACAAACACTAGATGAATAATTACAATGAGCGATCTAGATAACATGATGAGATAGAGACAAGTCACCTTTCCTTCGGACATCTTCTTGAAGAGGTTCATCACCATCTCGTCAATGGTGGCTCTCTGCTCCGACGCAGCCAGCCTCCATTCAGGGAATTTCGCACCCGGATCACTTTGTTTAAACGTTGTCACCATCATGCCATTCCTCGATACCTTCTCATATGTAACTTACATTCTTTCCCCAAAAGTCTGTTGATAAATGGTGCTTGGTTCAATCAAAGTTCGGTTTGCTCACAGGCGCACTTTCTTTTCTGGTTCCAGCCATCACGCTTGTGAACGGTTTCCAGATCTAAGCCACCCAAAATATATGCCACACAGGCCCACCCATGTTCTCACAGGGGACCAGGAATGCATATATGAAACCCATATTGGTTGTACACTCTTCGATGTACCAAAAGAAGCAGCTACCTGTGTATATCAACACGGATGCGCTATAGAACAATTGCCCAAACCGCTGGACTTGGACTTGCTCAAACTTCAGCCGAAAAGGTCCGCATCATCCACGCCCCAAGCTTCATCCTCCTCACCCTCTCCATACAAAGCATCTCCTTCCAAAGCTTCCTCCTCCTCTCCTTCCAACCTCTCTCCGTCCAACTCCTCTCCATCCAACTCCTCTCCATCCAAGTCCTGTTGCAGCTTCTTCAAATCCTTCTCCACTTCCTTAGCGGCTTTCGCTTCTGCATCTTTCTTTGCTTTCTCAGCCTTCTTCTTCACGCCTTGGAAAGGCAAGGCTTCCATGTGACCCTACAGTAAATTGAAAGTTGCGAAAAGCAAATCATAAAGGGATAGGCGAATGATCGAAGGTAAAGGAAGTGGATGTTTTGGGTGCTGGGACCACTGGGACACTCTTGTAATATGATTGCTTCACGCAGTAGCTTTGTTACATGTGTGTTTCTGTGCACCCCAACGGGACTTCCAAGACTTGATCGTGCCGGAAGCATTCTCGATGTCCTCGATGCCAGCCTGGATCGGCGCACACATGGGGGGTTGTTGAAACTAAGTATGCATATGGGGCCTGAATCTCTTGTTCTTTGGACTTGGCAATCATGTTGATCTCATCGGTCCCTTTCTTTTGAAAGATGGCGTCTTCCATCCTGGAGATGGGTGAATGGGAAATTTAACACAATGTTGGATAATGTTGGATGCAACATTAAGCTACTGTTTTGGAATCTCCTTGTAGCCAGATCACGGAAAAAGGTGTGATGCTTCTGCAGGCTTGTTGCCATAGCCTGCTCATACGTTGAAAAGCTATTTCTGGATATGGGGTGTTGCAAGCTCAAATGAAGGGGTAAACTTATACAATGAGGTCACATCCATGGCCTCCTGGTGCGGAATCTGGAGGGCGTTCAAATCACCGGCAAGCTCACGGGCCTTCTGACCTTTATCTCGGAGCCTAAGTGAATCGATTGAAATTAATTGACCGTCTCACCAACCAAAACAATTTGATGAACATCAGCATAGATGAGCGAAGAGTTTGATACAACAAAGTGGCCACCCAAAGCTAATACCAAATAAAACGAGAAACGCTTTGATATCTTTCTGCAGCTTCTTGCCCGCGGGGTCTTCCACCTTCCTACCTTTGTTTCCCCGAGAACCTGCTTTAGCCTTAGGTTTAGCCTTAGCCCTACCTTTCTTCTGGGACGTGGGTCCTGCTTCATCCGTTGCGTACTCTGCAAGTTGATTATCCAAAGCCTCTCCGAGGACCTGCTTCGACTTCTTCGAGACCATACCGCTTGCGGATGTCCTGGTGCCAGCTCGGGTCTCTTGTCCGCCTGAGTGCGCACATGTTGGGAAGCTTGAGGGGGATGATGGATCGAAAAACCCCAGCGCATACAATCAAACATTTTCTGATGCCAAAATGAAGAGATTCAAGTGACTCGAAATCTTGTGCTTCTTGTAAATCTTGTAGAGCTTGAAGCGTTCATCATCAGGGAACTTAGTGGGATACACACATCAGAGAGAAACAAATCACTATCAATGATCATTGCCAAAAGCATGAACCAAAGTCTCAGTTCTAGTCTTGGGCATGCGGTTCTCCTGCTTGACCTGAGTGGAGTGTAGTATTCAGCAACCGTAGTAAAGTTTCGAAAGCAGATTTACAAATGTATTAAGTGTGTGGCTCTTCTTCACCCTTTCAATGAAAGCCCTGGGCAACCATACGGGAAAATATTAGAGCTAACATGCTGCGAAGCAGGTGGTTGAAACCCACATGAAATGAAGCTGAGGGTGGCGCAAACCTGCAGGTGATCCTCCGTATTTCTGCTCGATTTCGAACAGTGGCAACTTTTCAAAGATGTCCTCATTCTTTTTCTTTGCCTCCCTGAAGTAGCGAATGGATAAACATTCAGGGTATCAGAAACGTAGGGCCTACAGATCAATCTCAGGTCTTGACTGGACATAGTATCCCTCCACTTCAATCTCGGTCCTTGTTTAACGATCAGCCAGCATAAGTTCCATGAAGCCTTACCTAACCGTTGGAAATCTGTTGCGTTACTTCGGAACTAAGTTTCCTACATGTCTTCATCTATGATGAACTCTTTCAAAATTGCGAACCGGTCTTTTGCATGGGTAGCAGCGGCAAACTTCTCGACCAATCCTGGTTTCAAGTTTCCACGTTTCATCCTTCTATCTAGCTGATTATACAGCGCACGCCGCTGCTGTATTGGGATGTCACTCTGGCTGAGCCCTCTGATTTTTTCTTTCATCGGGTCGGTCATTTGCTCAGCCTTAGCTTTGATGATTCTGGCAGGGTTACCATCTAAAGTAAGCAACTGATTCCAATCTTGACTAAAAAACAGTTCACTAGAATCGGACCCCTGGTTCCCGAGGCCAACGCTCGCAAGACCCGTCCACCAACACGGACGACTGGTACTGCCTGTGCTTGGCAAATTGATCAGGCCTGGAATGCTGGAGGTTGGATATGGTATGCAATAAAATCATACGATGGCATCCCTAAGTCAGTGCCTCAACAGGAGAGCCTTCTCCCGCCTGAACTCCAATGGGAAATCCGCTGCAATGTGGACTATAGTCAATGCAACATGTGAATGAATATGGTTTGAATTGTTTCGATTATCAAATGCAAGCCACACTGACATTCGAGAAAGATCTTGCCAACCTTAGTGTGACAATTTTGTAAACAGCTTCACTACATCTAAAGAGTTGGATGCAAGTTGCCACTGAACATCATTATTATCAGCTTGTTTTTCAAAATGACTTCCAGTTGAGAAACGATGTTGGAGCCACTGAAGAGTGCGAACTAGATCTTGATGTCGGTGTCTCGTTGACAGTAGTTCGGGGAGGTGTGACATAGTTCACCTTTTCATCCAAGCTGTCAGTACTGGTCTTAGTTCGCAAGCGGACAAGTCCTGTCATCTGTCCCAGGACAGGAACTTCACCTACCATCTTCTTCTTCTTCGCGTTCTGCAGTGGGAAGTGCGGAGCGTTGCTATTTGGCAAGGAGATGGTGGGTGGGAAGAACATCACGCAAAGTTAGCTACGCATGTATACAGGCCCACTCTGAAAGTGAAGGTAAGTGCAGTAAGTGCCATATATGGTATATATGATCATGCGCCAATATTGACACATGCATGTACTTATGTCAAGTATTCTACAATGCAATGGGATCAACTGGCCAAGCCTGTGCGTTCTTCGAAGCCTCACCCTCATCCTCAGCCTTCTCTCCAATCTCCGGCTCTGGCTTTTTAAGCCTGTTCAGTCTTTCCCATTTTGTCTCTACCTGTCTTGTCGAAGCTTCACCATTCTCGATGGCAAGTGGGCCATGATTTGTCTTCGTCTTCTTTGCTTCACTCATCTCAGGCTCATCTTCTTTCGTCTCTCCATTTCGAGGTGTTCTCAATCTCTTCTTCTTCACCTTCTGAGTTTCATTCTTCTCAGGTGAATCCTCTTCGTTCACCTCTCCACTTTTATCCTTCTTCTTAGTCTTCTTCTTCTCCTTCTCCTGTGGAGAGCTATGACTCCCTGACCTCTTCTTCTCTTTCTTCTCAGGCTCATGTCCTTCCGACTCTACCTCTTCAGTCGCCTTAGCCTTTCTAGATCTTGGTTCTTTCTCAGGTTTCTGGTCTACCTTCTCAGTCTTCTGCCTCTTGGTTGGATTCTCGGAACCCTTTGGAGCAATGTTTTCAGTGGGCCCTTCAGCTGGCGCAGATCTACTCTTTGCCTTGCCCTTTCCCTTTCCTTTTCCTTTCATCGCCAAAGCTGCGAGCACTGCTTTGCCTTTTCCTTTACCTTGGGGTAGCTGTGGGTGTGGGTGTAGCTTGTCAGTCCATGCAATCAGGAACAGCAGCAGCCATCCATGCACCCAGTAAAGCCAAGTGACCTATCGCATCCGCTTTGCCCTTCCCTGTCATCCTTCCACCAACTTCGGATTCCTTAGCGCAAAGCTCGCATGATCATAGCTTCATCCAGAATTGTCATGTCTATTCCTGCTACTATATAGCTCATGAAGGCGGTGCAAGCAACATCTTAAAGTGCAAACAAAGTTCAGGAATCGTTCGAGGATCGTCAAGGGCGTGATTTCCAACAGGTCTGTAAGCCAAAAGGCTGAAGATGTTGAGCCCATTCTGGTGATACAGGTTGTCACGGTTTGTCACGGTCTCAGGGCGTTCTATGTGGCATTTGACACGGTTTGTCACGGTTTGTCACGGGTGTGGTGCCTCGACATTTTTTTTGGTTTTTCAACCCAAAAAGTCAAAAAGTTTGACCCAAATGTATTTAGAGATGGTGTGGTATACCCAATCGCCCTGTCCAACCCATGTCTGCCCCTAGCCTATCCCCCTCAAACAGTGACGACCCCCGTGTCAAAGCGTGACAACCCGTGTCAAAGCGTGACAACCCGTGTCAAAGCGTGACAACCCCCATGTCAAAGCCTGACAAGCCCCGTGTCAAAGCGTGACAACCCGTGTCATGGCCCCTGTCAGCCCATGTCAACCCATGAGTTGGAAATCGGGACTCTTGATACATGATGGACCCAGCAGCCACAGAGCCACACATGCTCCCAGTGCCGCATGCACCTCGCAGTTTTGCAAGGAGCTTCCGGAACATCGCTCTCGCTGCTCGACATGACGCCTGGCGAGAATGTGAGCAGCAAGGGGTGAGCCTTATTTAAGAACTCCTTGGTCGGGATATGCGTAATCTAGAAGTTCAAGGGTTCCAAAATGTTTTCAATTTTATTTCACTCACCTGGCTCCCCCATAGAATGCAAATCATGGGATTGTAAAACCTGGGATGCTGATATATACGATAGCAAGGATGAGCATGCACTTATTTTCCGATGATCGAAATGGAAGTGCAAAGGGCTGCATTTGGACAGCAAAGATCAAACAGGCGACATGCTTGTGCAAATCGCTTCATGTACTGAAGCAGAGGAAACCCACAAGTTTGTTTTTTCAACACCATTGTTCGAAGTATACGAATATATGAAATGTGTTTACATTCCAGTAGGATAACATCGAAATTAGGTTGCCTCTTGTACCAAGTCTTCAAGTTCACTGTCCGATGACATCGGATCCACATCTGCAAATTGCAGACGCTCATCCGTCAAGATCACATCCGGCTGGTGTTTGCGCTGCGAAACCAGGTGCTTGTTGAGGAGGCCCATAACCTTAATGATGATTGGTGTTTTTGTGAGGGTGGAAGGGAAAGGCAAAGGCTTGAATGAAGAAACTTGGTGACCATTGCAAGTATCTAGTAAACAAATCACCATTTTTGGTTTTGTAGGCCATCAGCTGAAATTCTTGAATTAGAAGGTGACAATAAATGTTGTTGAAGGCTAAATTAGCACATGAAACACCATGTAAAGAAATCTGAGCTCAGTGGCCTTAAAAGAGAATTGCCATGGGTATACCTGTGAGCTGGTCAAGCTCTTGGATCCAACCTGGGAATCAGGGCTGGGACAGTGAATGATTCAACCCTATTGTTTCTGCATAGTGAAGAAATGGTAAATCGAAAATAGGATTTGAGCTTCCAACAACTCTACGTTTGCCAGCTTTGTCACGGTACTTCCGAACCATCTGGATATGCTTCATAGATTGCAACCGGTGGAGCTGGCGCCTGGTACATTGGCACGCTAGCGGCGAGCACATGTTGTATGTAAAATAAGAAGACCGCCATACATACCCTGCAGACCAGCCTTCTCTCCAATGTCATTGTTGGAATCGGCATTTCTGACATCCAAGGAGCGTTGGATATCAGCATCGTCCTTTTCCTGGGTCATTGCAGCTTGCCATGGTGTATGGCGATCATATTTCGATGAATCTTGGCCATCAACAGAAATTTAAATGCAACTGGGGTTCTCCGTGTTCCCCCCGAACATCCCCATTGGCAACATGTAGAAGCTTGCACCATGCCTTGCTAGAAGGTCCTGTCATGGAAACAGCATATCAAAAAATCAGTACAATAATGAACTTACTAATGTACATGCTCACTGGGGTCCTCAAGCGGCCGATAGTAAGGCAGGATCGAAGAACTTGGCTGTTCTATTATGAAGCTCACTCCCTTCTTGCGAAGATACTCCAGCCTCAGACCGACAACTCACTTTATCATGATAAGGGTGTGCACCATGTAACAAAAACACACTTATATAGTGATGATTCATTTGTTTTGTTTCCATTGCATCTAGGCAACAAATAACACATCCTGCGAACCAATCGGTTCGCATGGCGAACACTTCGGGTTCGCTTCGAGCCACGTGGCCGTAGCCTACAACGGCCCGTGGAGCCACGTGACATCCAGACAAAGCTGGAGCAAGGAAGGCCCAGCCAGCAGCAACCGCCCTTTACAAGGCGGCGTGCTGCTGCGAATGCAGCTAGCAGCCCCACCGCCGTCTGGAGGTCCAAGTGCCGGCTGTAGCCAACCTAGGAGGGTGGATGGATGATTTTAATTTCCAGACTATAGTTCAAAATCATCCATCCAGACTTTAAAATCTAGAATTTGATCAGAACACAAAACTGATTTAAGTGCAAACAAACATCGTCCATTGCCAGACCCGTAAGCCCATAGTCTATGGCAGCGTCCGTAATGCGATGACTGCCCGCGCACAACTCGAGCAGGTGCAAGGGTGGCCCAGCATTTTCAGCCGGGCCATAACCTTACTGGGTCGATAGGTGGCCAAAACCCCAAAACCATATGACATTTGATCTCCATATGACTTTGATCTCCATATGACTTGCAATCTGTTGCGCACCAAAACCCCAAAAACAAACATACATTGTAACATCATTTTTTGTTGGGGAACCAAGTTAACAGGAACATTGAACACTAACACATCAGCTAGGAAACTCAGCAACAACCCAGCGATGATAGCAGCCAACACGGAGTACTTCATGGCTGGCAGCAATTGACCCACGCGTTGCCTGGAAAGCCTTGCCTACACACTGTCTTGTTTCTGAGGACTGCCAATGACCTTCCAGATCTGGGAAGAAATGTTCGCTCTCAGAAAGTTGGCTGGCTGCAATGGGGCAGATCGAGCGCAAGGGAATGAACAGGCAACAAGGCGTGACATAAAAGGTCGCAGCATTTGAATCCTGCGAATGGCTCATGCACCACCAACCATGTTACATGTTGGGTTCAGTCAGTTCCTAAGAAGAAGAATGACCTATTTTCCTGGCAAGCAATCGACCTGTGATACCCGAAAGATAATTTCGTGTGTGTATTCACACATCGGGATGCATGGGAATGCTTGTGATCAAGCCTAAAATGCCTCTTCAACAAGTTCAGTTGAAGTACCCCAAAATGGGAAGCTCAGGCGCTAGTTGAGTATCTCGGCTGAGTTTCGAAGAAACAACACCTATTGGAAGAAATGGTTGTCTAAACAAATCCTTTATCATGATGAACTCAACCATCCATTTTTCCAGATCACCGAGATATCTAGCATCATATTTACTTGTCGTAGCGGCGACGTTTGATCTCCGCTGGAGTCATCTTGTCAAGGATCAGCTTACGTTTCTCCGACTGCTTCCAAAGCTTCTCCATCTCTGGAGCCGGCATCGGAGAATCCTTTTTGAGCCTTGGCAGGATCAGCTTGCGATCGATGACGAAGGGGGAAGTAGCCAAATATATTGGAAACAAGACCGAACAAGATTCAATGATCAAAAAGAACAAAAAAAAACACCATTGGATTGACAGAACAATTTCAAAAACCACAAGCCCATCTATCTCACAAGAGTTGAACAGCAATCGATATAGAGAAAAACAATAGTGGGAATTGCCACACTCATTGGATGGGATTTCTCTTTTACCAGAACATCATGTTGGTAACTGATCCATTTTGGAGGAAAGGGGCTGAGCAATGAACTCCTTCTTTGCCTTTCCATACTCGGTAGGTGTCTGGGTTCTCTTTGGTTTGGTATTGGCTGCCGAGGGTTCCTCGCCATTCTTCTTCGGTGGTTTCGTTGACCTCTTCTTAGTCTTCTTCTGATTCTTATCCTGATGCTCTGGGTCAACCGGGGAAGCTCCACTCGAGGTATCTGCCGGCATCTTCGAGCTGGCTTCATTTTCGGTTTCCTTGGCATGGTGTAGTGGGGACGCAAAGGTTTCCACTTCAGTTTAGGTATGCAAAGAAAATGGCAACAAGAACAATTCATACATGTACATATATACATATATATATATATGTACTTATATCGAAAATACATTGCTGTATGTATATACACGTGTACACATATAGATATGAAAATAAATAAATAAATATATATATATATATATTTACATGTATGATGAAATTTGATATGTTTCATCTGGAAATTACTTGGTGTTTTTTTAAAAAAAAAATAGGGGGGTCATTTCTGGAGTTTTTTTTCATTCGTGCCGTTTATGTATAAATACATACATACACATATATCAAAGAACACGTGTATATATCAAACTTTTACATGTATACTATATTCAAAGAAATGCAGATCCACATGTACAGGGAAAAACCAATAACCTTTTGCTTGGAAAGGAAGGGGGCCCCTAATCACAAAACACCCCAAATCTAACCAAATACAGATAAAGGTTCTGCATCCTTCATGCGCTTATTACTGTTCTGCGCACGCTTGTTTGCAGCTAGCTGGAGTTTTGCCATGGGAGTGACGATCTCTGGCTTGGGATCACGCGGGGGCGGCGTGATGATGACCTCTGGGTTCTCATCGTCATCGGAGCCGCCCGCAAACTTCAGGGTACCAACGCAATGAACCTTGTGAAAAGCCATTTGCTTGATTGATAATAAGTATGAATGAAAGCATATAACCAATAATGTTCCAACATCACATTAAAAATCAATCATTGTTTCCAAAGCCATTGCAGTAGATAACAAGTCAACAACAACTGCTAGATAAAATTGGAACATTGCGTCGTTCATCCATTCTTGGCCTGCGAAGCAGGTGGTTGCGCAGTCACCGAGTCCAAAGACGTGGATCTTCTCACAGGGCCATCGAAATGGTAGTCCCAGAATTGAGGATCCTGATTTGATGGGAAGCCAAACAAAAGGAGTACCCACCACTAACAGGTTCCATAATATATATTATATCCAGAATGCTCCTAGGGTAAACCCAAGTAATCATCAAAACTCTAGTACTGACCGTGGAATATTGAGGGGTTAACCACATAACCGGGTAAGGTTTGAATCCCACAGGATCCCAAAGATCCAGCGGACAGCCACAACCCAACCTTCCAGTAATTCAATGGCAACGTTGTCTGTCTGAGAAGGTCATCCTTGTCCTGACGCATGCAGGCTGCAACTCATGACTTGGGATGGAAATTTGGTTCTTGAATGGGTCATGATGGATCAATCCATTTGCAGGTATGAAGTTAGATATTTGTCTATCTATCTAGAAACATATTGCTAAGTACATTTCTGTATATATATATATATATATTTTTGTATATTTATATATATATATATATATTTATTTATATATATATATATATATTTATTTATATATATATATATATATTTATTTATATATATATATATATATTTATTTATATATATATATATATATTTATTTATATATATATATATATATTTATTTATATATATATATATATATTTATTTATATATATATATATATATATTTTTATATATATATATAAAAATTTATATATATATATATAAATACAAGTTTCTCGAACTGTGGGGACAAGATCTTGGTCACTAGCCGGAAGGATTCACTCCAAACCAATTTCACCCTTTGTCCCCAGTGTCCCCCACTACCAGGTATCATCCCAAAATTAATCAACGTACACTTTCGGGCTTGAGAAAATGCCGGAGGTGTCTAGTCAAGCCTGGACCCCAATCCCAGGTTACATTGCTCGCAGTCCTCGAAATTGCTCTGCGGCTTCAGCTTCGCTCCTGCGGTGCAGACGGACACGATGGGCTTCAAGGGAAGGGATGAGACAAGATTGTCATGGATGAAATGTCTTAGTTCAAAGGGAATGTTCTGAATCTTTATACCAAGGGTTTACCATGGACAGAATAGTTTTCTTTGAAGGGGTGACCATGCATTGCCCATCTAGAAAAAGCTAGTAGTGTCCTTCTTCAGAACGATAGAAGACTTCCCAAAGTTCTTCAGCACGGGCATTGATACATTCGTAGATCTCGCCGTCACTGAGGGTGGCCCCGCGAGGCACATATCGAGCAAGAATAGAATCCCCTGAAGTAGGCTGATGGGTTTTGCACTGATGAGGTTTTTCGTTTGACGAGGCCAACTAAGTCAGTATGTAATACATGATTCCTCAATGTCGCATTCATGCATGTATTGTCCTGGTTTTCCAACATTCCCACACCAATGAAGCCAGGGAACAATGCCCCAAGCACCAGTGATGGAATGCCAGTTGCACTTCATCCCACTCACCTAGGCTTCCCATAGGCGGTCCCTACATGATATTTGTTGAGTGTACCCTCTGATGTTCAATGGCTGTCTCCAGAAACCCTGCGCACGCATGAACGATTGTGTGAGGCTTGTATAGATTCATGATACATCATGCAACTAGTGCATCTGCAATTGGGGGTAATCCCTAAAGCAGTAGGAAATAGAACGAATCATTTTTGCATTGATCTAGTAAGCATATACAGAGTCCCAAACCCATTCAGAAATCACACTGGTTCAGCTCATTGTGTTCAGCCTAGTGGCCAAGATCATCTTTGCTGGTTGAATCAGCAGCATTGCCATCAGCATCAATGCCATCAGCAACATCGACCGCATCATCATTCCAGTCTTCACAGCTAGCCTCCCACCCAGCCTCGTTCCATTCACCGTCACCCCAGACCCAATTCCATGATTCACCCCACTCAGCCTGATCCCACTCCAAACCATCCCACGCAGCAGTATCCCATTGCAGGATCTGTTGCCACTTGTCCCACCACTCCGCGTCCCAAGCGGGCTGCCGCTTGTCAGCCGAAGTCGAATCAAGACCTTGGGAGTTGATGAGAGAAAGGCTGCCCCAAATCTGGAGGTATACATATCATTTGCAATCATTCAAGTTCATCACCTATAAAGGTTTCGGGGTTTTACAAAACCAAACGTAGAAAAAGGACTTTGTTGTATCATACAGTTGCTTAGTATGTATTGTAAAATTTGTTCAACCTAGAAACCAGGCATGGATGATGAAGTGGGTCCGCCCGACGCTGCAGTGAACGCCCAATCGAAGACTTCGCCAAGAGGTAGATCACCTCAGGATTGACACCCCCAGAGCTATAGCTGTACTGGTGGCATGTGTTGCGGTGAGCGCTTTGATGACTTATGTAATGGACCAATCATGGTTCAAAGTTGATTGTCTGTCATGGTTTTATTCTTTGCCCTGGTCAGCTGGTATGGTTGGAATATGATTCCAAGACAAGTAGCTGTCGTCATGTGTTTCCCCCACTGTGCCGACTGCTGCGTCAGCATCTGGAAAGATGTTCTGCGCATCCCCTGAGGATACACCATCCTTAGTAATAAAACTGGAATGATTTGAAATGGTTCATCAAACAATCACACCAACATTCCAATATGCAATTAGATAAAATTGATAGAAGCGGCCTCCTCCACAGCATCACCAAAGTCTAAGCGCGTTGGTTCAACCTGCTATTCAGAACAAGGAAGTACACTGTATAGTTTCATATTATATGGTAGTAGGTGTAAGCGCTGCACACCTTAACAGATTGCGATCACAGTCCTGGGATTCATCAGCCGGTTCAGCCGGTTCAGCCGGAGGATGCATTGCCAAGATCTCATCTTTCAAACGCCAATCGCGGTTGGTGTTGAAGAAGGGCTGCTCTGGCTCATCAGTCTCAACAATTACCTGGGCCATGAGTTCAACTGAGCAACAAATTTACTGGTTGAAGTTCTACTACTCTTGACAGGGTTCAACTGATCATCTCTGAATCCCATGGAAATCCACACCGGTTGAGATTGCGTATGATCGACAGCATCTTACTTCAGTACTTCCCATGTCATGTCATGAGATGGCAAGCGAGTTGCATCTGAATCCTCAGCTGGCTCAGGTTCTTCGGATGGTGGATTCTCCTGCATGGTGGCGCAGAAAGGCAGCCTGGTGGAGGAATGGCAAGCAGAATTAGATGAGTTGGGCAAAGGATTACAAAAATGCTGCCCTAAATTTCGATTACAGTAGCCTCGCAACTGACATGGATCGATCGGCTGAAAACCCAACACCCGTCCTCAGCGATTGGCATTTCTTCTTCTAGAAGGGGAACAGTCTGAAGGCAATCAACTGTTGACATGGCTTTCTTCGCAGGCTGCGCACCACCCACAGCGCAGAGTTTCCTCTTTCTCGCAAGCTTGATCAAATAATGCATTGATTTGATTTCAGACTGATCATCATCATCCAGTGGCCCCAAAGAAAATTTCTTTCTTAAACGTTTGCAAACCAAACCAACCAGTTTCCTAGTCAACACCCGACCTTTCCAAACAAGTTCAACAACCCAACCCTCAAACAACTTGAAGAGAGCGCCGTTTCAAATTTCCTTGTGGCAGTAGCTTGTTGGTGGTTACCATGCGCTTTTTGTTTTGGGGGTTGTTCAACCGAGAACCCAAGTGTTTCACAATGAAATCCAAATAGTATTTTCTGGTCTTCCGTTGCCGAGCTCTGCGAGACACCGCCATGGCAAAGGGACTCCTAAGTGCATATATGTACGTATGTCTGTGCCTTTGTGATCTGCATGTACCGCTAAGATTTTGTATAAGTGCGCCAGCAGCATACTGTGAATTAGATTGGTTATTTTCCATGATACTGGCCTATGGCAAATAAAGCGCTTGAGCTTCCGAAACTTCGGGCGTCCAACCTCGATCCCCAAAGCCTCAGTGTTACATAGTGGCTCACTATCCATCATATGAACCATTTGTATTATATAGCCCTAGAACCAACCATTTCTGCAGTTCATGCACCGGACACCACGTGGCAAATCGAAGCGTGGCCTGCTGCGAGGCCGGATCCAGAGCTTCGAAGTCGCGACCGCCCGGATGGGCAATTGGTTGGTGAAAAAAATCAAAGGGATTCAAAGCAGTGGTGAGCAGGCTCGAGGTTATGATTTGATGATGGTTGATGGCTGATATTAAGGGTATAAATGGCAAGCAGTGGCGTGATTATGATGATGGTTCGGTTGATGTGGTGAATTCCCAACACCTTTCTCCTTGAACCGTTCTGTTGAAGCGACGGCCAACGGCTTCCACTGAACCTTTCTTGATGTGGCAACGGCAACCGTTGGAAACATTTAAGATAATTATGAATAGTTCACATCAGCACCCCACATTTAATTCCATACGTACTAATTAGAAGCCTATTGAAAAAAACAGATAGCCAACAAAGAAAACCTGTTAACAACTTACATGTTATGAACATTGTTGTCACCAGCCAGTGTAAATCTACAACACCCCATGGATTCATAGGTAAGCAAGTGTACAATATAAAACATGTAATGTACATGTTTTTTCTCACACCCACTCACGCTTTGAAAAGTTCGAGCTAGCCCTGTGGCCGACTGCTTAGCAAAGTCACATTTTCTTTTGGCAAGTGTGCAGTGCTAGTACTCTAGGTACAGTGTAGGCGAGAAGTATAAGCATGATGCATTGTATGTTGATTCCTTTGACAAAACGCGCTGTGCATCTTGTGGGCATGCCAGATCCAAGACCTATGTGGCCGGTCAGGGGTCCTAAGCGACACTGCTGATTTCAAGGCCTATGTGGCCGGTCAACCTAAGCTGGTTTGACCACTCCTCAGATCTTCGATGAGGAGGGCAACGTCACCTGGATCGGCAATACTATGGCCGCGGTGAATGCCGGTGCATTCAATGTGGACGCCGATGGGAACATCGTGCCTGAGTATGGCGACAAACCCACCGATGACACGCGTGGCCCCAACCAGAGGAACTGGCACAATTTGACAGCCACTATCCTGGAAGGAGCCGCGACAGCCCGGAATGTCAATTTCGAAGCGGCTGCCCGTGACATCATTGAGATGTCCGACCTTGAGGGCAATGTGGATTCTATCTTCGAGGCAGTGTCACCACTCGACGCAGCTCTTTTGAGGGGAGTTCGACCGTTGCAGCTCAATGGACTGATATGCCCGGGGGAACCTGAGGTCAACTATGTGTTTTCTGGAGATTCAACGATTGCACTTGTGGACCTTGTGGATGGCAGACCTGCGACTCGTCGCAATGTTGGGGAGTATATCAAAGAAGCTCCTCAGGGCCTGTTGATCCAACCGGGAACGGTATGGCATGCTATGCATTGGGGCAGAGGACTGACAGAGATCGTCGACGGGATCGAGGACTCTCTGGCCAAGTTGAAGACCCGCAATAGCAAGCCTGCGGTTGTTGTCGTGACCTACTCGGGGAACGACATTTATGGTAGCCATGGCTTTGTTGGATGCGACTGGATTGATTCAGGTTTGGTTCATCGCAATCCAAGATCACGATCAGCCGCGGAAGCGTTGCTGCAGGAGCGTGTCGAACGACACTACACTGCACTTCATCGCCTGGCAGAGCTCAACAATCGCCCCGATGTTGCATCGGTTGCGGTCATTATGCCCTGCTACGCGGAAGCGTTTAGCCTGCCGCGTGGATTCCAAGAACAGATGATCAGGGAGGGAAGATCCTTGATGCAAGCTGGAATCCCAATCTTCCACGGGACTTCAATGCTGAAGGCGACTACAAGGTATGATCACCTTCACATGGAGAACACGGCTCACAACCGTGCCCAGGCAATCCCTTTTCACGCAGCGGTGGCCCGCTTTGCCTATGGAGTCTTTCGGCTTCGTGCATGCAAGCCACTGGTGGACAGGAGCCGACGGCGCGGGGAACCGCAAGCCCAGTCTATCGCAGAGGAGCCAGACTGGAAGGAAGTCGAAATTTGGGTCTCCAACACGGAGATGGGCGAAGAGATCTTCATCCCCGAAACCCAACGGTGGCCTCGTGACAAGCCAGTTCCGAGCAAGGAGGAACAGATCGCTCGGCTGACTGAAGCGATGCACAAGAGGAGGGCGGAGAATCAGCAGATCGTGGAGCCAGGCCAAGGAGTTGAATGTCCAGCTTCTGCACTTGCTGCCATCGATGCTTTACCGCCCGGGGAACCGGAGCGCTTTCTTCCAGGAGAAGAGAGCGAGAATCCGAAGGAAGTTTCGTCTGTGGACCAGAGCGTCATTGAGGAGATGATGAGACCGCAGCTGGAAAGGTTCAATCAGGTTTCCGACGAGAAGGACAACGAGGACAGCGACGATGAGGAGATCCTTTTCCACGACCCGATCGTGGCGGGCTCGATTCATTGGAAGCGCATCAGCACTGCTTCCCAGAAGAAGCGCGTGAACAAAATCTTCGGTGTCAACTTTGACTTCCGCGGATGCGGAGAGATTCACGTCATGGGGAACCAGGACCTAACAAAAGGGCAAACGTTGATTGAAGAAGCTATGCCAATCACTGGAGCTTGCAATGCTATCATTCGACGCTACATGCCCAAGCCAGCTGATGAGTCCGAGACCATGGTGAAGAAGGAGGAAAAGGAAGATGAGGAGATGGCGGATGAATCCAAGGATGTCGAGATGGCCCAGCCAGTCGATACCTCTAGTGCTCCCCCAATGGTCAAGCCGAGGGGATCGGTTGCCAAGTTTCTGCAACCTGAAACACGCACTGAGGAATCAGCTGCCACTGCGCCCAAGTCTGACCCACCATCCAAGATGCAGGAACCTGCATCACAAGCCTTGCCGAAGCGGAAGCTCGAGCCAAAACCTGCTGACAACTTGACACCCTGGAGCAAGATGAAGGGACCACTCCCTCCTGACAGCCCCAGGACCGTTGAGCGCAAGGAGAAGGCCCAGGCAGCTGCTGCTTCAAGTTCCTCATCTACTACACCACCTCCTGCAAAGTCTCAGAAGACCACCGCTGCGGCCGCATCCAGCTTTGGAAGCACATCTGCCGCACCTGGGAACAGGTTGCCTACGGGATCCAAGGATTACTACAAGGCACCAGAAGTTGTGGGCAAATGCCCGCCAATTCCAGGATGGTTCAAGTTCTCCGAGAAGGGCAAGAATCGCTTGAGGACCCAGCTCACCACCGATGACCTCTTCGGCATTGAGCCCCTGGCGAGACTGCCTGATCATCTCTACAAGACGTCAAGGAGACTTTCTGGCCTGCTGAGAGGCTATGATCATGCCCGCATCAGGAGCTACCATCGCTACACCCCTCCACCATTCGACCAGGACTTGTACTTGGAGTTTGAGGGGTGCTTTGCGTTCCTGAGAGGAGTTTTTGATGCCACGCTGACGCGTGATGCCCTGTACACGATTCTGAGATCGAATGACAGGTACGCAGTGGTCATCGAACATGCCTGTCAGGGGGAACTTTCTGACCTTTCTTTGCCTTACCGCATCAAGAAGATCAAAGCTCTCCAAGGGCACGAGCAGACTCTCATCGCCAACATGGGCACCCAGTCAATTGCACTCAGAGTTTTGACTCTGGACCCCCAATTTGACCTGCAAAAGCTCGATGACGGCTTGTTCCCCCGTGAGCCCAAGTATGCAACGCTGTTCAAGGACATCCTGGAACCGGACTTCAAGATCCTGTATCATTACACTCAGGTGTCCAACTACTACGGCATTGCAGAATATGGACTCTATCCCGGCGGGAACGCCTCGGGCAAGGCTCACGTCTACTTCACGAAGACGTCGCCATGGGATCTTCAGGGCAAAGAGGCAGGAGCCAGGGCGAACCAACCCCTTTGTTTCGCCATTGACACCGAGCTTGCCTTGTTCTATGGATGCCGCATGGTGGAAACCAGAGCCGGAGCAGTGATCTCAATCGACTGGATCCCCAACACCTGCATCATGTACGCCTTTGACTCAACTCGGCACACTTTCATGTGGGCCAACTTGGGATATGGCGCATTCAAGAAACATCTTCAAGACCTTCAGGCGAAGGCCAACTTGGAGTGGTTCGAGAATGAAAAGCTGCAGGGAACTGCTGGCCATCAGATCTTGGAAGAGTATGACACCTCCGGTTGCGAGGGTGTGCACAACAAGATCCTTGATGACTATGGCCGATGGAGGTCCCAAGTCACTCTGCACCACACCTTCATTCATGGTGGCGTCGAGCATCTGCCCTTCGCGGTGAAGGATGAGAACCTTCCCAGAGACAAGCAGAGGCCGCTGAACTACCGCAGGGTGGACGTCGTCAACAAGAAGCCGTTCACTGATTCGTTCAGTATGGAACTGACCCCAAGAGATTTCCTTGAACGTCGCTTTGACAGGTTTGACCACGATGAGCATGATCCGGCTGTGGCGGGAAACAAAGGCTCTTGGAAGTGCGTCACTTTGATCGTCATCCCAGACATGTTTTGCCCTCGCTGCAGACATCGCGTCCTTGACGGTCAACTCGTATGCCAGAGATGCGGCTTGGTCCTCGCTACCATGACAGACATGCGCAAGGCATGCCACGTCAATCGCTTGGAAGAGCTGGCAGAAAACCTGGTTGACGTTGGATCTGGTCGGGGACGACACAGCAATGACGCGTGGCTCTACCCAAGCAAAGGACAACCGTGGGGCAGTCTCGGCTTTGGCAGTCATCACCAAGCACGCCAAAAGCTATGACAAGCAGGCAACGAAGCTCGGCCTTCAACGCCTGCGTGACCGCATGGCCATCGACCCTTTCTTTGCGTTCAATTGCGCCACTCAAGACATCACACCGGCAGCGCTGGACTTTGTCGAGAGGTTGGCGCATACCAGAATTCCAGACGCGAAGAGAAGCCGGTCTGAAATCTTGGGGGAGACGAAGCTGAAGAGGTTTGAAGCCAAACTGCTGGTGGTCATGGACTTTCAGCCTGGTGACGAAATGGATCTGGATCGTTCCTGTCTGATCTTCTTCAGAAACAGGTTTCTAAGACCGATTCAGTTTTCCGTTTTGTACGCCGGGGTGACCCCCGTCCAGAGGTTCGAAGTGCAAGGACTCATCCACAACTTCTACCATGAAAGCACTGATCCTCAGGTCATCTATGAAGAGTTGCGGCTTTGCGTGCAAGAGCAACTGTCATTCGGTGACGTGAAGACTGAAGTGCGTGGGGGAACTCATGCCATGCCGGCCATGAGATCGGATGACCCAGCAGAAAATCCTACAAGGACCGCCGTTCCATCCTTCGAGCGGGGACTCGAGGGTCACATGGGCTACACTGCGCAGCAGTGGAATGACTACTACGCCCAATGGACCCCAGAGGAATGGGAACGATGGACCGAGGATCGGCAGCTCCGTGATCGTGAATATCGAGAAGGTCAACGCACGGGGTACTGGACCCGTTGGAGGAGTGACTATGACTGGAGGCGCTAGATGCAGGACGGAAGTCCTTGCCAGAGGACTTCGATCACTGTACAAAGCGCATGGCGGAAGCCTTTGCCAAGCAGAGGCATTTTCAACATACCAACCTTCGAAGTAGTCAATCCGAAATAGCTTGCAGTTGCACTGGGATTCAAAGCCAACTTGTTGCATGAATTTTCTTTAAGCTCAAACATTGAATTTGGCTGTAGGCATTTTGATCGTCTTCTTGCCTGAATCCTGTTTTGCACTTCAAGTGAATTCTTTTGTGCCTAAGCTGAGCGGAAGCTCTAGCCTTGAGTGAAACCTCAGGTAGAGATTCATCAATTCAGCTCTTTGGCAAAGTTCACATCTGGTAGTTGCATGTCTGCTGAGCGGAAGCTCTGGCCTTGATTGAAACATCAGGCAGGGATTTCATTTGCAGTTGCTCAGTAGCTGTGATCGAATTTGGCATTGTTTTGCGGATGAAGCTCCCTCTAGCGACCGCAAGGAGCCTCTGCCGCATGGAAATGTGTGCCTATGTAAAGGGCCGATTTCCTCTTTTTGCATTGGCATCCGCACATGAGCATTGGTTGAGCATAAAAGACGAGCTGTGCAGAGTTAGGCATACGGCTTGGCATCCTCTCGAGCATTCCTTGCAATGTGTTTATGGCTGCACTTGTGAAATTTTCTCGTTCCTAAGGATGGTGCTACGCTGCTTAGGCACGGCAGGTCCGGGGGTTTGGGATAGGCTGGTCTCTGTCCTGGTTCGCCGATTTTTCATATGTAGCACTGTACAGTTTGCAGCTTCACCCCAATTGTAAAGCTCCGCTGCACGGGGGGTGTTGTTGCTACATTTAACTTTTAACCTTAGGTAATTTTTGCTCACCTTTACACTTTGGCTCAAGAAACAAAAGTGCGCTTTGCTTAACATAGCCTTAGTTTTGTGGCTGTATAGTGGTTTTCCCCACTTAACTACATATATTGATCATTACTACTATATTATACCACAATGGTTACATAGCCATGATAGTATGCAGTAACCCATAAAATCATCAGAGTCATGGTCATGATTTGCTATAAAATATTAATACTAGATCATAATAGAAACCATATAACATACAACCATAGAGTCATGTACCATAAAATGTAACTATATAAACCTCATATATTCCATATAAGAACCATGTACAATATCAATAACCATATAAACCTCACATATTCCATATAATAACCATATAAAACGATTAATCCAAATATATCCCACATCAAACTGCTCCTTCGGCTCCCCCGTTGTTCGCTTCACCTTTGCGCCAGCGCGCCAGGCCGCGCTGCGCTGCGCCTTGCCCTCGGAGGCTTTGGACGCGGCGGAGCGCGCCATCGCGGTGAGCGGAGGCCCGCTACAAGCTGCGCCATGGGTTGGGGACCGGGGCCATGGAGCCATCAGTTGAGCATCGTGAGTGAACCATCATAAGTATCATAAGTGAAGCCTAAATGAAACCTAAGTGAATCATCATAAGTGAGTTTAATCACAAGTGAAGCCTAAGCCCTAAGTGAATCATGAAGTTGATCATCATGGGGTAACCCATGTTCATATAGTTGACCCAGGGTAACCAATGTAGTTGAAAGGGAAGCTGCTCCAGGAAGGCTGGCAAGGGTCAACGATGAGAAAAATGGTTTACAATTGCTGTATTCCCGATGATGGTTCACTACTGAATTATAAGCAATGATGATCATCTCTGATTAGCCATTTACATCCTCACTGAATCGATACTGACCAGTGCAATTGGTCAATTCTGGATGGCAGAGTACCGAAAAGTATCCTGACTGTTGTGCAGCCCCAAAAGCACAACCTGTACGGATATGTTGTTTTGATTGGGGTCGCCCACTGATTGGTGTTGACATGGTATTGACCCATCTCTGCTCGTATCTACATTTATCAACATTTGTTTGTCCATAGTATCGAAGTTATATATATATATATATATATATACGTATGTATGTATGTATGTATGTATGTATGTATGTATGTATGTATGTATGTATGTATGTATGTATGTATGTATGTATGTATGTATGTATGCATTCACAGCTGTAGCAATGACCATGAGACGAATTCGTTGTGGTGCGATCCACCATCAAGATCACCCAAGTGTACGGCAATTAACCATCCATGGATGAGCAAAGCAGCTAGGATGGGCGATGTTCGTAAATCTGCTCACGCAAACAGTGTAAGCCAGCTATAAAACAACGAAATATATAGTGGTTGATTGGTGAACCATGTTTGGTATCTCCAAACATGAAAAATGACTGACCTGCGTACCATCATGACCAAGCTTGTTGACCTTACCATTGTCAACCTTTACCAGTCATTTTCAGCCATTACTAGCCTTTGTTAGCCATGGAGTTCTTCGCTATTCATGATAAGTTGTTGGTAAATCACCATTATCATGGCTATTATGAACCATGTTTAACCATTCCAAACCATGATTGTACGGTCACTGTAGAGGAGAGTGATTACCCAGCTTATTAACGATTCATGAACCATTACAAACCATCTGTTAACCACTACAAACCTGGTTTATCCAATCAGCTGATCGACCAGTATCGACAGACGTTGACTGCAGGGGTTTTCAGGGATGTGACTGCCAGGTCGAGGTCTGGGGCGGCAGGCCCCCTGGGACGTGTCGGCGAGCCTCAGAGGGGCATGGTCAACGGCTGCGGAACTGCTGGAAGTTGAAGTATGATCCGTACTCTAATAGTGGTTTTATAAGGGGTTCCAGGGGTTACAAGTCCATTAATAATGGCTAATCAATGCTGATAAAAGGGGATAATGACCAACAACAATGGTATATGATGGTTTCTTAAAATGGGTGTACCCCGGGCAAAAATGGTTGGTTCATTATTGTAAATGATTAATAAAGGATGATTTGGGGGGGTCCCAAATTTTGAGAAATCACCATTTGGATAAAACAACTTTGATCCCTACTATTTACCATAACAATAATCATCAATCTCTATCATATAATTATGGTGAATCATGGGGATTAATAGGGGACGAAAACCAACAACAATGGTTGAACTACTAGTATGATCCGTACTATATACATCAGTCTTCAGTCTCTTTAGGAGAGATATTGTGGGGAACCCGTCATTTTGCACGCCTAAAAAGGAGCAAGGAAGAGATGATAGTTTCTGAAACAAAAATGGGACCTCCAAAGTAATGGTTGGCTTATGACCATAAATGGTTTATAAACTGGATGTTATGAGGATATTTAAGGACGCCCCTATTTTGAGACACAACACCCATGTGGATTCGTATTGGCTATACTGGCGATTATACAACTCATGAGTCTTATATCCATGTGTAATGAACCGTAAAGTATCAAGCTCAAGTAAATTGCCATGTTTTCAATAGGCATGGGTTAACATGCGATCCATGCACTGTGAATTCCTGTCAACTTCGTAGCGCTTGACCATGATGCATAGTCAAGCATGGCTATCAACCCATCGACAGCTGGACTATGTTGGACTCAGCCTTCATCGATTATGCTGACTCCAGCCATTGTTGGTTGCCATGCCAAAAGCGATTAATTAAGCATAAAGGACCATGGCTGTCCATGCTGAAGTTCACAAGTTCTTCGGTACCCCAACGACCTTGGTTTCGCCTAGGCTGATCGTTTTGGGATGGTAAGTAGGTGTACCCAAATGCATGGATCTGCCCAGACACACATGATACACAGCATAATGTAGCACAGTGGATGATAAGATATGCATATAAGCTGGTGTTGGAATATGCCACACCATATCAGAAGATACAGTAGGACATATATTCAGTATGTTGAAGATATTGTTTGAGTAGGACATGACATGATTTTCTCATGTGCTATCGGAGCTGCTATCATGTTTGCATTTAACCACTAGTACTGTAGGCCTAAAGGTGTTATCCACCCTGTGGTAGACGAACCTGGAAGCCAGAAGAAATCACTTTTTGTGTCAATAATTATGCTTCGTGGATTTTCCAAATCCAGGTGGGTTTAGCAGGGTGCATCTCTAGTCTTTGTGACATGTGGCGGGCGCTGCTTTCATGTCCCAAGGTTGGGAGTGGGACTCGAAGCAGCCGGGGAGATTGACGTCAAGGCAGCTCAGCGGAGCGATGTTGCGCTGGGAAGGTTCACACGGGTCGGTTGAGCAACCCTTGCTGACCTTGCGGGTGAATGGCCATTGATAATCAGCAAGCAATAGTAGGTTCACGACACTCTAGCAACATCTATTGACATATCTAGGTGATCAAAGCAATATGAAACCTGACTTCGAATTCTTTTGACAAACAAGAGTGAGTCTAAGACCACATGAGTTTGACTTTATTTTCTGATGACTGGTGGTGATGTGATCTTTGATCTATGACTTGGTACCGTTTGACTTGTTTTTCTCGTGAACTCCAGATTTCTCACCGACCGGAGTCAAACCCTGGCAGGCCTGGTTTCGCCGGCATTTGGCGTTGGAGGCGCTGGTGCCTGTGCAGTTTCGACAGAAAACGCTTGGTTGGACCAGTTGATATAACGAGTCAACAACGGGAGGCCTATAGCCAACAAGACTAGGTCAATGACATGTTGACGATGATCAGCACTTACCAAAAAATTCAAAGGATGCCGCCTACAGCAATGACAAGCAGAATTGCTAGAAAAACATCTATTCAAGACTACAAACAAAAGGAACCGCCAAGATGACGCTGATGATTAACGCCAATATTGTGATTGGCGGTGATTGATCAGCAAACTGACCCGCACAGTTTGTTCCTATCTATCCTTTTCGCAAGATCATGCTTTCTCCATGGTGTCAACATTGGCATCATGGTCGGCAGCATGAGCCGTTCTGTCACTTGGTCCAGTCTCAACAGATGTAACTGGTGTTTGATGAAACTAAAATCGAAGATTGATAAAACCGGCGAATCATGGAGTAAAGCATCCAATCCCATCTCATTGCCAGATGACTGGCTCCTTCATCAATACCAGCTATATGATTCAACAGTGACCTTTGTGCTATTGGTGGCTCGCAGGCTGCAACTTTGACGTTGGTTTCATGATTACTCCGCCCATATATCAACTTGGTCAGTGTTTTGTGATGCTTAATGATTATTATGGATGAATGATATTTGTGGTGAAAGTACTCATGTTTCTTGGCAAATGACGACCATGGCGGAACCCGATTTCCGATCCAATGAGGTGGAGGGAGCAGCAACGAGCAACATCAGTGGTTGAATCAGCAATGATTTACAGTACCATTTATAGTTTTGTTTCGAAGCATGACCAGTTTTGGTTAAATGAAGTCATTGGAAATGAAACTAGTTCTTCTTAAATGGCAGCTGTCTTTTGTGCCATTCTCCCGAGGCATGTGATTGCATTTGTCAACAAGTGGCAATCGCCGTCATCAACTATGCAGTGTCCATCATCCCTACATCATTGCAAGCTGTGAATGGTTAGAAGCATCACATGAATTATGGGTTGTGAATCCAACCTTCGTCAGAACATTTTGTGAATACCATCAAAAGTGATTCTAACCGCTGGATTATTCACGACCAAGAACCACTGGCTGGTGGTTTGAAACCTTTTTATTTTCCTTATTGAGTACTAACAAATGGTTGGTTGACAAACATATTTTCGTAGGGGCGGCTCAACCACCAAGCAGTACTGCTACGGTTGGGTCAACGATTATTATTAGCCATAATAGTAATCATATTAACCACTATTACCCACTTCAAACCACAAATTATCGGGTGATTCAACCACCCAACCACTAATGAACCACTAATTAACCACTATTAACCCTCATGATGGGCCATCAACCACTAATTGTAGCATCTGAACCACTATCAACCATGATCAACCACTAGTAACCACTAATTAACCACTAATTAACCACTAATTAACCACTACTAACCAGTTTTAATCACCAAGCATCAGCATCCACTTTTCAGCTGCGCTGCAAGGCCTTGGGGGATCTCCGGGAGGCTGCGAGCTGCTTGCACTACATCGAAGAGGCGCCCGTGGCGCGTGGTGGAACCGCAATGGTAGGGAACCGCAACGGGGGCACCGCAACGGAGGCACCGCAACGGGGGCACCGCAACAGGGGCACCGCAACGGTAGGAGGGTCCAACCAAGGTGAAAAAACTTGGGGGTGAAAGGTCTGCTAAGGATGGGAAGGTTATAATCTGTAAGATGATTTGATTAAGCATTTCTTATAAATCAGTGGTAAGCTTTAGGTGACCCGAATTTATCGTCGACGGAATGTTGGGATGACGGTGGATGACGTTGAATTCACCAGAGAGAATTGCCAGGATACAGATATTGAAACGTAAGAAGAGCCACCCAGAGTAATTATTGCTAGTGTGACTTGAGAATTTATATCAATCTGATACTCATCCATGGTGCAGCCTCAAAGTGATTGGCACTTCTGGGTTTCTAAAACTGATTTTATCCTTGGTTGGGTAGACCCATCATTCATGGACAGCCGCGAGTGTGGGTGCGTGTGATCAGCGATTCGATTAGCCAAGCATTCCTAAAAGATAGTACGATGATTAACCATGAATCAACAGTGAGTGATGAAGCATGTTGACGTGAAAGCAGAGGTAGAAGTAAATCCATTGTTCAGATAGGAATACCATGGAGACTCAAAACGATTCACTTCCATTCCATTGTTGTTTGAAACCCTGTTTGCCTGTATCTATCCTCCGCCAGTCCGCCCGGAGAATACAACGTAGAAATTTCTATGTGAATCTATGTGCACATGTTTACGTATGTATAGGAGTCCCTCCAGTTTTTCAGGAGTGTATCCTTGCCTATATGTCTACGTCTACACAGAATAACACATTCTTACGCGCAAATGTTGTGCATACTGACATAAATATCTTTACAATCTGTATGTAGAACCAGTGATGACACCAGATATCAATTGGTGATTGGATGTATTGTTGCTCCGAAAACTTGGCTGGTGGCTATTTGGTTACCACGGTCCCCAGGGTAAGGCACAGTTTACAGTTCAGCAACGATGTGTGGAGATAGCCTCCATATGCTCCTCATGTGTTGGCAACAAACATGTTTTTGTGCTTGCAGAAGTATTGCTCAATTACATGGCTATGTCCAGATGGTCTGTTTTTGTTGACTTCTCACAAGAGGTGGTGGCACGTGTCGTTTGTGAAAGGCAGCCACTAGTCGTGCAGATGGAGACCGTTTGCGCTGCATGCTCAGTCTCACTTCGGGCGAAATATGTGCACACATCCAACATTTGGCAACATCTGGAGTTATTTATTAATGGCCTTTGGGGTACACTCAACAAAGTATTCCATGGAATAGTTGGTGGAAGAAAAAATGTTTTTTTCTTGGAACTGCAAAATTGAACACAGAATGACTAATTGCACAATTGTTTCTTGTATTTTCCTTTTATGTTGGTGCGACATGACCAGCATAATGACTAATTATGCGAGCAGACAATGGGTGTCCCCCCGGGATGGAGGTGCCCCTGCACATGGCATGGTTTGATCAAACATCCTGGTTCATTCATGACGCGGGGGAGGGGGTGTTATGTTCAATCCTCAAAGTTTTGCTGCTGAAGTCACCTCCCCAAGGGGTTTTCGGCCGTTGGTGATCAACCAAGATAGTTCACAATTAGCAGCAACTAAGTTCCTCAGTTTAATCATCATCCAATTGATCAACCAATGATCATCAATGATCCATGATCAACCGAGCAAGCAACCAAGCAACCAACCAACCCATCAACCAAAAATCAACCAATGAGGTCAAATAGGCTTGACGACCCCTCCTGCAAGGTCAAGACTGTGAGCGTTGTCGTGCCAAGTTGCGCCAACGGCAGACGCGAGGAAAGGAGGAAGAGTTGGAAGCCCAGGGCCACTGTTGTGCTGGTGGTTGAACGGGTGAACCCTGGTTAGAAATGACTTAAGCTGGTAGAAGAGGTGAAGGTGGTAGGAGCGGGCTGGTAGAACAGGTGAAGCTGGTCAGAGCTGGCTAGCTGGCTGGTTGAGATTGATCGGGCTGTTGTGCTGATGGCATATGTGGGGCAATGATCCACAGCCTTCGTGGTGCCCACAACTAGCACCAGGTTTGGTACTTGTTGAAACGGAAGCCACACATAACCACACATGTTCTTGCGGTACACGAAAACTCATAAAATGATTGTAAAATTTATAAAACTTGGGATTCCAAAAATAACTTTTGCAGATTACACAACGATTCAAAAAAAACGCAGTAAGCTCGAAAGTTGGCACCCGGGCATCACAAGTCATCAACCTGGGGGGTATTTGTTACGTTTTACACTCAACAGCATAGCGTGATACAGGAAAATGTGGCTATGGGTTAATATTAACCAACAATAATAGGGGATATTACGAACAATAGTAGGGAAAACACTGTTTAATTAATGATAGGTGAACCAGGGGTACCGGGTTTTGACCCACTGCCATGTGAAGAATGTTTATATCGCAGTGAGACTCCTGAATCAAGTATATGTGATGATTTGCTAATGGATATAGCTAATCATTTCATATCAAAGTTCAAGAGGTGTTCATTTTTTGGTTCTAGAACTTGATGCCTATAAATCAGATTGATATTGGTGATACTTCAGTGTTGTTTTGTATGTTTTTGCAAGGGTCATTGATTTAATCCCTCATTTGTGTTTGCATTGTTGATTACAAACAAACATAGACAACTCCTAAGGAAGTTTGACAACGCTGGCGCAGTGTGTTATCACTTTTTTGCCACATCACTTGTCATTTCAATGCTATGATTTTTTGAATCAGAGTTTGGAGCTGCATCATGGCCCAGTGATTCACATCTGTTTGTATCAATAGATATGCCTTCACAAACAGCCGTTGTTAAGCCGACTGAACTCTCAAGCATTTGGTCTTACAACTTGTGATGGATCAAATCACAAATCAATTATATATGCCAGACAAATCTCGGGAAATGAGTTCGTTCACATCTCTGATGGACCCATTTGATATTCACAAACTTCAGGGTGGACTTGTTCTCGCAACCGCTGCAACTTGCTAATTTGTTTCCAGCAAGTCGTAGACACAGTAGCTTTTGTTTTTGCTGGCCCAGAGTCAAAGAAACATGATCCTTTGCCAAGCCCGATAGCTTGGTCAATCATCGTGGCGGTAAACACAGTGGTGCACTGAGTCTCAGCAGCCAACAAATCAGTTTGCCACACCACTGGTCTAAGGTTCCAAGGCCAAGTCCATGTTTTAGTGTGGAATTCCTATGGGTTTGGATGGAAATCAAGAATCCCATGGGTGAAACTGAAATTGAAACTTCTGTGGGTTTGTAGATCCGTCCATGTTTTCCATTTCACTTTGTTGCTGGTGTATTGGCGCACTATGTTTGACGCATGTGGAGTTCATTTTCTGGAAGCTATGTCACAGGGAGCCATTGCTTCAACATGTTTCAACTAGATCAACCACGACTTTATACCAAACTCATTACCACATATCACAATATGTCACAATGAAAATTCAATATCAACATCAATATATATATATATATATATGGGTGTTTCCCAAAACAAGGAATCCAAAAATGATGCCTTCAGTATTCCACACTTTCAATAAACTGGATGATTTGGGGGTACCCTATGACTTGAGAAACCACCATATATACATTCCATGATTGGGAGGTACATACACATTCTATGAAAAACAATCTTAAATACATCAGTCATATTTATATGTATATATATATATATATTTATTTATTTATGTATATATATATACATATATATTCATTTATGTTCATATCTATACCATATATACCTAGTTTTTGAACCGTTATTTTATTGTTCCCTATTGTTAAACATTATTATTGGTTGTGACCCAAATTCCATATCTATAGGGGACAATATATAGGTTAACCGTTGTTAAGAAAACAAATTACCCCACGGTAAACTAACACAACAATGGAAAATCCATCAATTATCCATGGTTTCCAGGGTTTCTCTGTAAAACATGGTGATTTTTCATTGCCATGTTAGTTTACCAGAGTGTAACCAAATTCCTTGAAAAATCTTCCGCAAAATCATTCTTTTCTTTTCCGCTTCGCCCAGGCGACGCATGCTTCAGCGCAGTTTGACGCGTGGCGTCTTCAGTCGCCAGCGACCTTCCCGTGAGCCGTCGGACGCCAAGGCGACGGCGCCGGCTCCGGTTGCAGGTCGGTGGTTTTCGAGGGCAAAGTTCATGGATGATAACCAGCGCCCAGAAATGTTGGATTTATGTTTGAATATGTTTGATCTATGAGAATGATCCACCACTATTATTCAATTCTTGAATGGTGATGGATCTGTTTGAATGTATTTGATTGATATTGGGGGTTGTGAACAGATCGCCCACCCTCACGAAGCCCTAGCAAAGATCACCAACCATCATATCAATGTTTGAATAGGTTCACAGCTGCCTTGATAGGAGCCTGGTGCCAACTGGTTCGAGGCCTCTGGGCAGTAGCAGGAACCATATTCCAATTCATCCATTAAATATTCTCTGGAAACTAACATCGATCCTGCTAATGGTGGTTGGAAGATTGGATCAAAAGATGATGACTTGATGATGCCTGTTGTATGATGTAAAGTTTGAGTCGTGATCACCATGATCCAGGTGAAGCGGACACGGATCGATCACTGATACGATGACCATGATGGACCCACGCCTAGTAGCCACAAGGGTCACCTTTGGGGTTTAAATGGTTGGACCAAAGGGGAGCTACACACAGCCCAGGTCACAGGTGCTTCATTTCGGGTAGGACCCGTACATTGGTTGGGTCTCCATGAGATCCACTCAAAGTGTGGGAAGTTTGACGCGGATCTCAAGGTAAACTCAATGCTTTCATGGTGGAAACCATGATAATTCTAGTGGTCACAAGGCTCGGAAGCGGGAGCTTTCAACCCGCGGGGTGTCATCAGAGAAAGTCAAGGTGTTGGGAACATGTTAAGTTTTGACTCAGGTTTGTGTTGAGCTTTACAGCCATACGACCATGGAGAGCAAGCACTTAGCTCTTGCGGTGACAGTGAAGACTCTTCCTCCATCACACCCAGGTCCCACTCAGCTCACCAGTGCCGCCAGGGAATAGGAGCGGAGCAATTTGAAAGTGATGCGCCAGCGACAGTTTGGTGCCCCAAGATGAGAGGGGCCGAATTGATCATGGTACGATGCAATTTTTCAGGCTGATAACCCAGAGGAAATAGACTCCCATTTACCGTTAGAAAAGATCAAGAAAACATTTGGGGCTTATGACCCATTGTTACGTCATGAAGATGCTCATTTACCATTGGAACAAACATAACAACTATAGATAATATGGAGTTGCAAAATTCGCAAAGCCAAAATGGCAGCAGCACAATCTGTTTCTTCTCTTTGTTGGTGTAGATGACATACTCGGATGCCATGTCGCTCCTTGTTGCTAGACATGTGTTATCTATTCTGCTTCTTGTGGTTTTCCATAGCTGTTTCCCGGGAAGAAACATTGACCAGACCGTCGAAGAGGTAGGCTTTTGGGCGGCAGTCATCCAAGCAACATGGCAAGCCGTGGAACCACTCTCGGGTCTATGGCGCATGGCTGTAGATCATGGTGGTTCATTGACAGTGGGATATATACATATCTTCTATGTATACATATAGCTAGGTATGCATGCATGTATGTCTCTCAATATAACTATTTTCATATATGGACATAGAGTGCATATCCCCATGGTGGCAAGTCATCATTGGGTCTACTTTAAGGAAATACGGCCATCCCTTTGACAGGTGTTTACTTTCCCTTGCTAAAACATGCCTTTGGTTGTGTCCTTCAGTGTTTTGTTGTATGTCTTCACAAGTGATGCCTGCAAATTAAGCCTCTCTTTGTATCATCAGGAGATCCCTCAAAGCATGGCCAGACCTAGGGACACAGAAGCATCATGGTAGACTGGCTGGTGGTTTCAAACATTTGTTATATTTCCTATTATTTATTAACAAATGGTTGCTTGACTAATATTTTTCAGAGGGGTTGAAACCACCAACCAGTATATAGATTATTCAAATTGATTGTTTTGGAGAGTAGATGAATTAATATCCACAATTCGTTCAACATGATGAATCATTGGTGAACGATTGAGGATCATGAACCTTCCTGTACAATCAGCATGCCAAATAATTCTATATATATATATATATATATTTGTTCATTACATAGTATATATTATAGATATTAAGATATATGTATTGCTTATTCGGCCCATTCATTTCTCGACACGTCAACACACACGCCACCACAAAAAGCGGTACAGACTGCGTGTCCCAAGGCCACATCGACCAGCTTTGTTCAAGGCGGGCTTTGGACACCTCCCCGGACCCCTACGTCGCTTGAAGACTGCTGCTAGCAGTTTGTGAAGGGTCAATGTCCAACTAGATGATAACATGTGTTATAATATCGATTGAACGCGCAATGGCGGATTTTTTGAGGTCAGCCACTCAGCCACTCAGCCACGTGGCTGAGTGGCTGGGTGGGTGGGGGGGGGGGG
>VSDK01023828.1:792599-812599 GCA_009767595.1 Symbiodinium kawagutii
AGGTCTTGAGCTTGGTGGTGAAATGTGAAACGGCAGGTTTTGAGCATGTGATGGTAATGGTGGTTTCTGAAAATCGGGGACCCCCAAAATGGTTTGTTGATTACCCATTAAAAGTGGTTTCGGATTTGGGGGTCCCGTATTTTGAGAGACAGGTGAAGTTGGGGGGTTCAGCATGTTAGTGATGGTGAAATGGCGGGTTTTGATGGTTTAACAGCAGGTTAGTGATGATTGATCAGGCTGAAATAGCAAGTTTGTCATGGTTATATTTTCACTGCTTCAGGCATATGATAATGGTGATGATGATGATGATGATGATGATGATGATGATGATGATGATGACGATGATGATGATGATGATGATGATGATGATGATGATGATGATGATGATGATGCTGCTGATGATGATGATGATGACGACGATGACGATGTTGGTGATGATCGTGATGATGGTGACTCGATTGACTCGATGGTTGAAAATGGTGGACAATCGATTAATGGTGGTGGTCAATAGCCTATAGCCGCTCAATTGGTGTAAATCAAGCTAATAGTTGGTATTGGTTCATAGATGGCAAACGTCCTTGATTATCGCTAATGACGCTTAATTATGCTGAATAAGGATCAAGCAATGGTTGGTGTCCACGACGCTAAACTTAAGTACCAGAGTCGGGTGTGTCCATGCAGGATACTACCTCTAACCATCATCTTCCAAGTCATGACAATTGTTGGGAGGAAGATTACGTCATCGTTCTTTTGGGCACGCCATTCACATACCCAGTGCCAAGTGGGTGCTGTGCAAGCAGCATTTGTGATCGGCCTTAGGGGCTAAACTACCAACAGCTATTGGGAGACATTGCAAATTTTACGCTGCACATGATGGCTCATGTTGGTGGATGATGGTCATGAGAGTCACTCTCCAGCAAGCTAGCATGGAAGAATGAAAAGCCAAACAACAGGTTTGTTTACAAGAAACAAGTTTGTTTTCACTTGGAATTGTTCCATGTAAGTTTGAAACAGGTTCAAATTCCACTGGCAAAAACTGGGGTCCAGTGAGGTCCAGTGGCTTACGGCACAACCAGTAGCAAGCCTTGAGGCTCAAGTGCCCATCTTGAAGAAGTGGGGCTTCGAGGCTCTCCGTGACAGGGCCAGTGGCAGTGGAAGCCGCAGATCGGTTGCGACATGCAGGGTCACACCAAAGGCATTGAAGAGAAAAAAACGTTGAGCAATAGTTTTGGTGAACATAAATGTTTACACTTGATACTAAACAATATTAATACTAAACTGTTGAGCATGAGTAGCAATTGTAATCATTTGTGCAACCCAAACATCTAAAGGAGAACACAACTCAGTTGGCTTTGGGGAACACGGGGTTGCTTGTCTAATCTCAGGTTTTTTCACGGGGCAAGTTTTCATTTTTGAGGACCTGACGCAAATGGCGCGCCTGATTTTCTAATACCCAGCCTGAAACAGCCAGGGATTTATTTTGTTGAGATTATCACATTTTGGAGATCCCGTTGTTTGGAAAATGTCACATGTCTTCACACATGTAGATACATGAATATGACAGTTGGGGCGACACAAAACGAAGATTGAGACAAAGTTCACGGTGAAAAAGTCACAGGCCACCAGGTATGGTGAGCCACATGACCAGCGCTTGTTTTGTTGGTTTGCATTGGATGCTTTGCTCAAATGTTGATGATGAGGGTTGCTGATGGCAGATAATCAATCATTATGGTAGTTTGTCAAAATAGGGGGACCCCCAAAAATCGCTGGTTTATTACTATAAATGATTAATTGGATGATTTGGGGAAACCCCTATTTTGAGAAACCACCATTATCACTAATCTCACTGTTGGGGATTGTGATCATGAACTGCTGACCAATCCGCGGCTGGTCATTAGTGACCTCCCAGTGCAGCTGGCTATTAGTCACTAGGAAGTGGTCAATTTTTTTTCGAATCATCAGGAATCATATGCTATTAGTCACTTCCTAGTGGTCACACTTTTTCGAATCATAAGGCATCATATCATCAACAATCGCCGGTCACTGGCTAATTTGCTGCTCTTTTCATTGCTCGACCCCCAAAGGACATATCATTCCAACAAAAAATCATCACACACTTAAAGTTAAAGACATATCATTTCAACAAATATCATCAACACCCTGAACTTCTCCTGTTTTTTTTCCTCAGGTCGGGGTCGGTGGGTGGTATGTTGCCTTACCCACCACGGCAGGGTCCCTGGCACTGGTTCCCACGCGAGGCCTCCGTCACTGGAGCACAAGAGATGAAGCAAGCACTCAAGGAGCTGCGGACTGAAGCCACCAGTGAGGACCAGTGGGCTTTGTGGGGAAATCCCATGGTTAACTGGGGTGAACCTCCGGAAATTCCATGTTAAACTGTGGTTAACCATAGAAAATCATGAAATTTCTATGGTTGACTATGATTGACTATGGTTGACCATGGTCATGAAATTTCATGATTTTTTGTGGTTAACTGTGCTTCATAGTGATTGGCTAGGGGAATAACCCACTGTGGCTAGTTTGTGTTTTGATTGACATGTTTGTTTTACTTCCCTCAGTATTTGGGATGGTTTGTTGATTCATAGGGATTGAAATCAACAGTCAGAGTCATCAGCAATAATAGTCAATGCTGGTAAGAAAAGTCAATACCAAAAAATCATCGAAAGCCATCACCACAATAAACATAGCAATCACTTGTGTTACCGGCAAGGATACTTGTACCTGTATAGTCTGGGTGTCCAGGAGCATACGGAGCGAGATGCTGATCTGGACGAACTCTCCAACAAGGTTCGGCTCCTCAAGTTGTGCCGCTGTCATGGTGATGTTAGGGCCTCACAGGATGGGTCCACTGACAGCTTAGCTTGGTGGCAGCTGCGTGGGTACTACAGGTGAGTACTGGAAGCATGAGGAATGGGCGCTGATTGCAGCCCAATGCTCATGTTTTCGGGAAGAAGTGGATTTACAGTTGACATAAGTAGACTACAAACTCATGTGACTCATTTACTTAGCTGTGCAAACAAGGAATGCTCCGCAGGCAGACTGTTAATGGTGGAGCTGTGTATTGCGCAGCTAATTCAGGTGCTCCTTATTAGATGACTCGTGTTTTGAATCTCAAGATTTGAATCAACAAAATATGTATTACTTATGAATAAACAAAGTAAGGTGTGTATCACTCATACATAAAGAGTAGCTGCATCACTCGTAGAGGGGTCGGCCAATTGCGCATTTTGGTATTTCTAGTTCTAAACGATGACTGTGCTTGCAGCTGGCTTCTCCTATGCCAAGGTGTCCAAGAAGTCGGTTGCTGTGTGGCTGGTGGTTTCAAACAGGTGTTTGTTTCAACCACACAATTTGTATGAAAGTAATATAGAAACCACCAGGAATTCAATGTCAAGTGTTGAAATCAAGGATGTACGCTAGTTCATGCTAGTTCGGTGGTTTGAAACATGTTCTATAAGTTTCGCTCTTATTTGGGATGACAGATTGCTTGACAAGTCTTTTCAGATGGCTTGAAACTGCCAACAAGATAATTGATGTACATTTGTGGATGAATTATCCATGACGAACCATCCTTGTGGATCCAACCAGTTGTTTTTTTCCAACCATCCTGATGAATCGAACCCATGACGAAGGACCATCAGGTGAGGGATCGCCATGCCACCGGTGAAGGGTGTACCTTAGCAGCCCCAGTGGGCCCTTGGGACCCGAGGTGAGCCGAGCGTTGTATGGAAGTCCGGCCAGCTCAGTGGGCAGCCGTGATATGGGAGCAGTTTCCGCCCAATTTGTCCGTAGCAAACTGTTTGATGAGTCAATAGAAGCAATCTAGATGCATGTATGCTCAATATGTCGTATATTCATAAATATATATATATATATACTTATATGTTTTTCTATTTAGATATACATACATACACAAGAATACATATAAATATGATTAAATACATCAGTAAATAAATACATGCATAAATGCATACATGCATACATGCATACGTGCATACATACATGCATGCATACATACATACATGCATACATCCATACATCCATCCATGCATCCATCCATTCATCCATCCATACAGACAGACAGACAAACATTGTATATAGATATATAATAGTGACGTATTGATCGGTATCCCGTTTGAAGTCTTGCTGGTGCTTTTTGCTTGGGGGGTGATCGATTGATAAAGCGGTGGTGTTGGTGATCCACCGTGGCTGACTCAACAGGAGGGTTCACCCTCTGACCCCTGCAGCGTGATATCCGCGATCTCCTTGGGCTGCCAAGGGCAGCGAGGGTGGACATGGTGGCTTCACGTGTCTTTGATAAGCAACAACAATGCAAAGTAGCCAGTGTATCAGTGTACAGTAACCAGATTACTTAACATGATTATCAATATCAAAGTATAGTTTACTGAATTTGTCATCAAGCAATCAATTTTGAATTGAATAGCTAGTATAGGTTCTTGTTTATCATGGTTTTGTATCAGATAACAAACATAATAGATCCACCACTGATAAACCGAGAGTCTAAATAGCCAACCTTAATCAAGTACAGCACTTGAGTATACAGTAACTCTCCGCCACTGGTAGGTGGTTGGTGGCTTGAACATGAGCAGTGTCACTCCTGGTGCCGAGGGGGTTTATCCTCGTCTCAGAATACTGTTTGCTGGCTGAATGCGGAATGCAATTCTTCCTCTGCATGGTATGAAGGGCATGAACAAACTTTCAATGGATGCGGATTCATATTTGTATTTGTTCTTTGATCTATTCATCTATTACATTATGTATTTCTTATTTACAGTATTTACAAAAAGAATTACAAGTTCTATGTGTGGCCAGCAGAAATATGTGGCTTCCCCGCGCCAGCGTTCCCACTTCTTCAACGTTGAGGTCCAGACTTGATGATGTACGAGCGAGTGAAGTTGTTGCTGGATACAGGGCCGAAGAGCGCTCAAAAAACGGTACAGCAGGGTGGTAGCCAATATAACAGCTATCATCCAACATTAGTGACCAATAGCTTCAACAATAGCCATTATTAGGTCAACACAGTCAGTATTGACTTACAATGGCTATACGATATCATTTCTTTTCATATGCATATATATATATATATATATATATATATACATATATATCTCTATATATATATACACATATATATCGTTATGTATATACGCATATATACACATATATATCGTTATGTATATACATATATATATATATGTATTGACATATATTTGAAAGCAAACAATATGAGCCAGGATGTTTCTAAAGCCATGAGGGTACCCCCAGTTATCATCCTTCATATTAATTATTCACCGGAATAATGAGTCCATCCATAGCTTGAAAGTTCCCTATGTTAAGAAACTACCACCTCGGTGAAATTGAACTCTGTTATGTTTGTACCTACGGGGAAAATGGAACAAACAACACAGTACGTGTGTTACATATATATATATATATATATACATTTATGTATTTACATATATATATAGATATAATTTATGTAACCATCATCATTTGCATTTACATAAGCCAGAATACTTCGTTATGTTGTAGCTTCTCCCGCTGAAAAAAACGTCTAATCAGCGCTGTATGATGCCACTTTTTTGGCGACCTGGCAGTCTATGGGTGCCATAACTTGCCGTCATCGTTGGCAAAAGTGTTGCAGGTTCAACTGACAGATATTGTCACATACATTTATACAGGCATGTGTGAGTTGTGGTTTCTCAAAACATGGGACCCCCAAATCATTCAATATTCGCCAGTCATAGCCAGTGGTAATAATGACCAACCATTTTTTGGGCTCCCCATTTTGAAAAACACCCATAGATAAATGGATATATCTATATATATATATATATATTTATTTATACATCATTATATGGTTTATGTATATTTATTTGTATATTTGTGTGTGTGTGCTCGTCATGCTCCTTACAGATGATGAGATGTGTTCATGCAAAAACATTGGGCATTGGGTATCATACTTGAACACTCAGGGCTTCGTTTGGAAATGATCATTCCGGAGTCTCCATTGATTTGCCATTTGGAAAACCATTGGTGTGTGAATCGTGCTATTGTCCATTGTCACTTGTTGTTTAAGGCTACATGCCGAGTGTTTTGGTCCATGCCACCAGCAGCCGTTTGCCTCAATCCCTTCGCGTATTTGTTCTCAGCCCAGACATCAGCAACTGCATTTTGTATGTCATTTGCAATTGAGTAACACAGAGAGGAAAATGCAGGAAGCAGCAACAGTCTGGTTTTTTGTTGCAAACATGATGGAACATTGATGAGATTGTTCTGGACCTCACCTTCACTAACAAAGAATATGTCACACATGTGTTTGACTCGGATCTGTCCCTTACTTCAGCGGTTGATGTATCAATCTCAGCACAGAGGGGCTTTGTTCATCCGTGTTTGTGGTGTCCTCACTGAACAAATTCAACGATTTACTTGTTGATCAGGGGTGCAACAGTCGTTTGTAGTTCACTTCTCCCTTCAGCTAGTCATCCTCCATTTTGCATTGTAAATTGCCACTGACCTGAACCAATCTAAAACATAGTGAATGATGCAGGATATATATTGAGCATACTGATATCATTTGAATTTATCATCTTAGACATATACACTCACATCCAGGTGATATGCACGTATATTATATCACTATATATATCGCTATTAACAATATCAGTGACACATGAATCCTCACCCATAATACCACCAGGGGCCTTTGTAGGTTGTCACGATTTGGGAGCTGCAGTGCCAAAATAGCGTGGTAGCTGTGTGCAGCTGTTTACCAGCACCAGTGCGGGCTCTCAGAGTGCTGGGAGGAGGGCAACTTGACCATCCAATGAGGGCAGGGAATTTGCTAGGAAACTGGCATCCAATGAGGGTTGATTGGTTTACTACTATGGTCAACAAAGGATGATAATTGGGGGTACCCTGTTGGTTTGAGACTGACCATAATAAAGGTTTTGATAGGGATTAATAAGGGATAATAAGGGCTTAGAATGGATGATAATAGGGATTAAGAGAGAATTTGTTTGGAAACTGACGTGTTCAGAGTTCAGAGCAGCCACCAGTTTTTGCCGAGATTCTTGTGGTATAAGTTTGTCGGAATTGCGCCTTCATAGAGGTCGATATTCTATCAGATGTAGAGACAATGATTTTCTGTGCATTCTGAAGTTTTCAGAGAAGAAAGGTGCCAGCCAAAGGCTTATATGTGGCATGATGTGGCAGGCGAACAAGATGGAAGAATGGGATCGAATTACAAAGCAGCCAACACCAACCATCTGTTTGCATGCTTGCCACGACCATTCGGCAGGAGGCTCCCACTGGGAAACAAAACACCCGGCTCAACAGTTTTTGGGTACCCCTCAGGGTTGGCCATTGAAAAAATAACCTATTCTGGTATTGAAAAATAGAGCAGCTCTGTTTCTGTATCCCATCCACCACTGATGAAGCAAGAAACCACCACGACTTTTCCGTTAAGGGATCTTCGGTCATCATCTTCTATACTTTTGTGGATGCAGAAGCCTTTTCGGAGACACTGATGGCTTGATCACTTGGCTGTCAACTGCAACCAACTTAAGAGATCTGTGAACTCTTGAACGTACCAACACTGCTGCAACAGCTTGACTCTCCCAGAAGTTTGATGATTAGTTTTTTGCATTTGGGATACCTGTGAGAGGTAGGGTCCGGCAGTGAGTTTCCATGAGCCAACAGCTGCATGAGTGCAGGTGCACAGCTATGTTTTGCTGCGTTCCGCCTTCAAACGAGGACTTGCGCCCAACGAATTTGAGCAGATCAATTGTGCATTGACACTGCCAGTCAATCACTGAGAACAAGTGGTTGACAAGTTTGAAATGATCCTTAAACATTTGGTCATGTCAGGAAAATACATTCATCACTGTTGACTTGTGATGTAGGTCCAGATTCGAGTTGTCCATCGGGAATGATGATGACTGCCACGAATCCCGAATAAGCACCCTCTCACCAGCGAATGTCAAGACACTTGTTGAATAAGATGGCTGTCCAAATTCCTTGATATCAGTTGGCAAAAAATCTTGGCTCTGTTATTGATGCCCATTTACCAGAATAGGATGAGATAGTTTCCCTTTGATTGTTCATTCGTTAAGTGCTAGCTTCAAGATACAAACACATGCTGGAATTTCTGAGGAGCAACCTTGTAACTCGGTCGTCAATTTGGAAATCCTCCCTGCTCAACAATGGCATTGCCTTCACTGTGTCTCGCATCCCTTGTCAAAAATAAGTTGGTGATATCTTTGCCTACCCTAGTGGCGTGTTTGTGTTTGACTTAGGTGGTATTTGCATGCGTTTTTTTCTGTATGATGACATGGACAGATTGGATTGAATTCCATCCATTGACCTAGCCATATACGGAATTGGACAAGAACTCACTAGACCTCAGGTGCGATGCGAAGATTCTACACCAGAGTGCACTCAGGTTTGTAAAACGAGTGAGCAGCAGGATTCAAAAGCAAATAGAAAAAGTTACAGTATTTCAGCAGTTTCTAGCTGATTGTGGGAAAGGTTTACAGTTTAGAAACAAGTGCTTCTTTGTACCAAACTGGCTGTCCTTTGCTGCGTCCCAAGTTGGGGCCCCTGGCTGGTGTCAGCAGTGGCACGCACTGGTGAGAACTGTGTGGCCGATGTGCCTGGCTGTGTGTGGCGTCGTCAGTGATTGCGGGATAGTTTGTGATGATCCAGTGGTCCAGCATGGCAACAGTTCCAACGGGCAATCTCCTGCAAAGGTCCGAGCCCTGTAGATTGTAAAACCGGTTTCTTGACGAATTGTTATTGTTACTGGCTACCCAGGATTAATGAACCCCTGGTTGATTAATCGGGGGTATCCCCCGAAAGCCCCGGTTTTCCATTAAATGGTAACCCCCCCAATTAATCAACCTGGGGTTTATTAATGCAGGGTTAACATTATTGTATACAAGGGTTGTTTGTTTTATGACCAATAGATTCGTTTGCTCTTCCTTTTGACGAATTCTTATTGTTGATGCCAGAGGCTGGGTGTTTGTTTGAAATCAATCAGTTTATAGGATGCATCAACAAATACTTGATCATTGTCCCTATCACTAGCCATTGTTGATCCTCATGCCACGACCCCTTGTGCCACCACCTCTTCACAACACTGGATGTTGTTCAAATGCCACGATGTTCACAATGTGAATCCACTAGGAGTCGGATAGGTTTTCTTATTTGTGATCCTCTCAGCATGACAGCCAGTTTGGCCGCAAAGATTACTGTTCCTGCCACCTTCATTTGTGATCCTCCCAAGTTGTTACGGGCAAAGAACTCCAGAGATCATTTGGGTCATCCCTCGGCCATCTTTTGTTTCTTTGCACTGAAGGTATACGATGGCATATGGAATATGTGCACAGTATGTAAAGACTCTTTATAGACTTTGATCTATTATGCATGCACCATATGTAGCATATAGACGATATATCGACAATATATTTGTCAGACATGTATCACTCGACTGCGTTCAATGACTGTAATCACCTGCGGAAGCAGGGTGCCATCATTGATCATGTTTGACATTCCTCAGCCTTGTGTCGAGTCTGCAGGAGGACACTGTGTTGATCGACACTTTTGAGGCGCGTGGGCGATGAAGTTTGGGCCAGTTGCTACCCCTGATGAGCCTGTTAGTTGGGGTACTAGCTGACTGATATTGGAGAACATCATCATTCAACATCAGAAACTTTTACTGAGCAACCAATGGGTCCAATTCACAGTAGCTTGTTGGTGATGTTGATTTTGTTTGACATCCTTTAGCGGATGCAGTCACCATTCACACTTGACTAACATTATTTCTGGTTGGTGGTTTCAATTTTGTTCCCTGTCAGTTATTAACAAATGGTTGGTTGACAAATGTTTTTCATAGGGGTTGAAACCCCCAGCCATTCTTTGCTTTTTGCCAAATTTTGGATGTCGGCACTTCGAAGCAAGGGTCGGTTTCGGAAAACCAGCGGCATCATCCAGCTATGCTCAGGATTTGCCATCGATGATGGGAATCCAACTGGTGGAGAGGGATTGTAACAACCAGAATTCACAATGAACCTCTTCTTGGTGGATGACCACAAGGAATATGACTATTTCCATAGATGGTGACCGCCTATCCGTTTGCTTCCCTAGTGGTCAGGTTTCGGTGGTCTTGCAGATGTCAGCATCTACAGGGGCTAAAGATAGGCCTAAAACTATTTCACTATCATTTAACCATTATTAACCAGCATTTCACCGTTGATCATAACCATCATTTCACCGAACCAGCATTTAAGCGCAAACATCCGCCACTTTCGCAAACATAAATTAGTTCATGCTGCTGGTTGCTTGTGCAGCAGCCAATCGACCCATCATGATCAGTGCTTCTCGAAATAATCACCCCAATAATTGGGTCCTCGCAACATCCAATAAGAAACTGATGTTGAGAAAACTTACATAGACCAGTCAGGTTCATGTAAGCAGATGTTATGATCGTTTATGGTTCACACTCAATGATTGCCAATCCTCACTGCCACGGATGAAACTGGGCAAGTGGAAACCGTCTCGCCAAGAGATGGCAGGAACTAGGCAGCTACTGGTTGAGAAGCCGGCATTACGGACTGATTAGCTGTAGTCGAAAGTGTATACTTAGGGCTGCCAAAGCCATGAAAGAAGTAAATTGTGTACCCTCTAAAATACACTTTATAAACCTGGGGGCCCATGGTAACCATTGGATCAATTTCTTTGCCAGGGAGTTGCTCGGGAACCGGTGACCTTTCCAGATGGCTTCACGGCAGATGTGGGAGGGTCGGTCAGTTGTCAGCTTGGCACACACCAGTTGTAGGGGGGTTGGTAATTTTTTCAGGTAAAGATCATATGGAAGTTGCTTAGAATAAGGGACCCCCAAGGCCCCAAAGTGGCGGGTTTATTTCTTATAAATGACTAAGATTGGATGATTTAGGGGTACTCTATTTCGAGAAACACCCACATAAGAGACATCAAGGTGGACATAGGGCTAAGAATCGTGGGGGTACTGCTAGGTTGCATAATATGCTGTTGAATGTAGGGGAGACTTATGGCTAAGAAACTCAGATTATTGTGGTGGTACTTGTCCTGAGCATTCATGGATAGGATATAGCAACCATGATTTCGTTAATAACTCGGGTGGCAATTCACCAGTATTGGAGCCGTTTAATCATAATGGGGGATCACAACGGCCAACAAGGATGGTGAATGGTTGATCAAGCTATTGATAAAGCATCGCCAGAACGAAGTCAACAAACAGGAGAACCACAGGTGAGGTGAACCGTCAAATACCGTCACTGTCACCTTGAACCGATTTTGTTTATGTTTGAATTCAGCGGGTTCATTTGCAGCACACCCGCTTGTAGGGCAAAGAAAAATCATAGTGATAGTCACACATGCTGGGGCAACTCCCCAAAGCCCGCCTCCCATGCACACTGTGGGTTCAAAAAAAAAAATGTATATCCGCTAATCACACTGGACAGGAATGTCAATGCTTCTAGTATTGAGCATGGCAATGCAGGGGGCATTGTGCTTGTTTCACCGGTTGGTCGGGAACTCAGGCTCCAGCTACGAAGGGCAATGGGTCGGCGATGAACGATGCGGTCAAGGGACTCAGGTGAGCAACGTTAAGTTGTCGCGTGGTTCGCTGGTTGGTTGGCTGGGTGGTTGACAGCAGTAGTGGTGATCTAACCAATAACCATCAACTTGCTTCCATTATTATATGGTCTCAAAATAGGGGTACCCCCAAATCATCCATTTATAGTCATTACAGTAATAAACCAGCTATTTTTTGGGTACCCTATTTTAAGAGGCCCCCATATACTATGATAATATCGGAGGTATTGCTCCTACCATTGCTGTCATGGGTTATCCATTTCTCACAATCGATGGCTAGTTGCATGGCTGCATGGCTGCACAGCCAACACGTCAGCTGGTCAGGTCTGGAAAGATGGTGCGAGATACGCTGGCCGTTGGCGAGATGGCCAATTTCATGGCAAGGGCAGGTCGAGTCCATGGACTCCATGTGGAGTGGAGGGTATCGACAGTGGGGTCGGATGTATTCCATGCAGGTGTCAATTTCTACGCTTGTCCACAGAAGTGCACGTGCATAGTATGCATATACAAATCCATATGTACGTATTGACTTTGGCATACAGATCCCGTAGTAGGGTTTACTTGTCACTATTGTCACCATGTTTGAGCTCATGTTTGAGCGTGTCCACGTTCGCCATTGACTGGACGGATCACTTGCCAGGTAAGGAATATTGATTCAATATTGCCATAGAGTGATACTGTGCAATGATCATACATTTGCTTGCAGGTGAATCATTTGAAGTCAGAGGCATATTACATATATGCATGTATTTACAAATGTGATATGATATCTACTTGTGAAATGTAGTATATGTAAAATACACAATGAATCATATTATATATGAAATTATATTCGCACATTCATTTTATTTGTACATACACGCATATAGTATCATATAATAGTTACTTGTTTGTTTTGTTTTTAGTGTGTACATATTGCATCTACACACTCATACATGTATAGATTCTGAAATCATGTATGTATGTTTGTTTATATATCTAAATACTTATGTACAGTCCTAGATATACATTTTTTTACCTATCTATATACGTTTGCCTTTACATGTGTGTATGTGAATTGATTCTGAATGCATGTCCCTGCAAGACGGTAGAAGATGTGGAGGCCCCGATCTACCCCACCAATTGGACTGAAAAAAACAGCAAAACAATAGACCTGGCGTGCAGGAGTGCCAGGCAACATTGACAACAACATCATCTACACAATCTACACACATTTTCAAAAATCAACGACAAACAAAACATGTCATGGTGACTGGTAAATTCTCAGAAACAAATCCTACCCAAGGTTACCCCTGTTGAGGGATTGTCAACCCAAATAGTGTCGGTCCCCTCCCCAAGTAATGAACATCCTGGGGCCCGATGGATTTCATAGGGAAACAGAAAGGTAAAGCAAAGTATTAAGAGAAAGGGCAACAGAAACAGAAAGACAAAAGAAACAGGACACAGAGGAACAGAAGGGAAACGGAAAGGAAATGGTAGAGGGAAGGAAAGTGAAGAGAAGAAGAAGGTAATATAGGTAATGCAAAGTGCAAAAAACATTGAGAGAAAGGCAGGGAGAAAGGGAACAAAGAAACCTAAAAGGAGGACACAGGTAAAGAAAAGCATAAAAGGAAAGCGACCAAAAAGCAGTGACATGAAGAGAAATAGAAAGACAAATGGAACAAGATAAAGAGGAATGAACGAGAGACAGAAAGAGAAAGAGAAAGAGAAGTACATAATGCAAAGAACAGGAAGAAATAGGAAGAGACCGAGACCGAGAAGGAGACACTCAAAGAGAAGTGGAAAAGACAAAGAAGTCGAAAATAGTTGTAAATAGAAATGAAAAGGAATGATAAGTTAATACAAAAAGGGAAAGAAGAAGAAGAAATTGTTCATCCTGGTGACCATGACTGTGAGTCACCATTGATTCAGTGGGGCTCTGGGGAAAACAAACTGCGTTTCAGACCTCCAGGGTGTCAATATATTGTTTATTGTCCATAATCATATCTAATTATATCTAGATCTATATCAATATTACAATCTATCTCATTATCTATATCCCTTCATTGTCTAGCTGTACCATGTGTCATTTGCAGCTAATTATATCATGTACTAGCACGTATCTATACCACCATATATAGGAGTTGTCCAACCAGAAGTTTGTTGGTGTTTGTCCCCTGTGATTAACCATTCTTAATGGCTGTAACTCCAATAGTTGCGCTCATTATACCATGTATTGTCTATTATCAACCGCTATTCACTACTATTAACCACTCTTAATGGTCATAACCTTTTAAGTTTCACCCAATTTTCCCTATTATTCTCCAAGACGTCCCGATACGTCGTGGTCGGATACGCACCGGCCGCGCGTGCTGGCGGCCCCTGTGTTCGGCCAGGTTTGAACACAGCAACGGCGATGTCTACGACGGCACCTTCGAAAAGGGCACTGCACATGGGCAAGGCCAACAGATCTGTGATCGGTCCTGGAAAGGGTTGGTGAACGGATGGTGTTGGTTCATGGGTGGTTGATGGGTGGTTAGTGGTTGATTAATTATTAATTGAAATGGTTGATCAACTGATGATTATTGTTGGTGGTTGGTTAATGTTGGTGAACTGATGGTTCATGTTGGTGAATGTTTGGTTTTAGTACGATTTATCACTGGTTGATGGCAAAATCTACAGGAAACCCCTATGATTGGTGGTTTAAACCAGGCTTTCCTGTTGAATTTCCTATCAACCAAGCCACCGATTGTTGGCTTCGGAGAGTTTTTTTTTATGTGGTCAATGGCTGCAAAAAAGGCTGGGCTGGACTAGCTCTGAACCGAGCCCCTTGGGACACCTGCAGGAACCTATAAGCAGAGTTCCGGTGCAACCTATGCGGGAGAATGGTACGAGGACAGGGCTGCAAAGGTGAGACAGCTAGCTGGTGACAGCTGTTGGTGTCCAAATTTCCTGTGACCCTCAGCAGTTGATAGAGGTTGTTTATGGTACTCAACAAAAAATTGTAATCTGAACTGATTTCCCTGGAAACGCATTCTCCCAAGGAGATGATGCCGTTGTCCGTGTTTTTTTGAGCCAAACTCATCATGCCATTTGTTTTCTTTTTCGGTTTGAGGCACTTGTGCCATTGCCGTTGCAGCTTCATCGGCACTTGCCCTATTTCTTCTGTTGTGCAAGTTTTTTCTCTTCAAAGAAGGTTTTCACTGATGACACTGATACTATGATTCTTAAGGCTCGAATTAAGAATACACTTATCATTTAGCCATGTTTTTTTTCACTGATGACACTGATAGTTTAATCACATCTTCATGGCTCGAGCTGGGGCTCGAGCGTGGCTTGTGTCGATGCTGGACCTCGAGCTTAGTAGGCACCAGGATCTGGTAGAGCGAACGCCTGGGACGCGGCCAGTGGCACTTTTCGTCCCGGCTCGGGGGTGGTAGATGCAAGGTAAACCCCTCTAGTTGTAATTTGGTTTATAAGCCATTTAACAAGCTATAGTCATAAATAGTTATAGTAGTTACTCTAGCTATAAACCAACTTAGCTATGTTGGGAGCCCCACCTTGTAGGTAGCTGTTGCAATTTGTTGGTAGGTGGTTGTTAGACGGTTGGCAGATGGGTGGTGGCATGAAGTCTGCACCTCAAGTTCGTAGACTTTTGCGAAACACACCTCTTGGGCACTCAGATGTGTCGTGCAAAGCAACTTTTAGTGGCAGTTGGCCACTTTCAAAACTAAGCAATGCGAAAGCTGAAAGTTTTTTGTTTGGCCCCTCTAGCTTCAAATTAGTTGACAGATCTGAAACATTGCTTGGTCGTGAAGTGTCGACAGGCACCCTGATCTCACCGACTCAACGTATGTCTTGGTTTGGTGCTTTATGCTTTGCTGACAGTATGCAGTTAGTTGGCCTTTTTCCTGGTGAAAGGCTAAAAAATCCTAAATATGTGCTCTCACGGTCTAGTGTGTTCCATTTCACCAGCAGAAAGCAACACCAATTGGAAGTTCAAGTAGCGTGAACACTCGCTGCACCTCTTGAACACCCCCGTAACATACGTTTGGTCGGAATTTGGTCCTGGGTCCCATGCCCAACCCCACCCAACACCGACTCTCCCATCCCCCTGTCCTTCTTTGTTACGCAGTACAAACATCCGCATAGCATCAGCATGCACGACATCAAAACAAGCTGCAAAAATCTGCAGGAACGTCTCGGTCTTGCCAACACCTTGGAGGAAACCATAGGTTTGGAGTTCGGCGAGTGGGCCATGGGCCTTTGGATGTTGCCAGCGACACAACTCTGCTTTGCGCAGGACCAGAAACATGGCAAGGGTGAAGAAAACTGGCCAGATGGCACCAGGCTCGGCCTACCATTTCTGGGACCAGCTGGTAGCTTGCAGTCAGCAACTCAGTTATGTATCAACCATGCTTCTTGACCAGCTTTCGGACCATCAATTCCAGACATGTTGTTATCGCCATGGTTGATCATTGTTGAACAACCAGCAACCATGAATTCGCCACAAATTTCTCATCATTGTTGATAAACCATAAATTGTGGTTGCATCCATGAATTTGTCATTGAAGCATTCACCATCAACCAACGAACCACCTGAGGGGTGCCTACTGCACGCGCCGCCAGCGCAGGTATGAGGGTCGCTACGCCTACGGCGAGAAGGACGGCCACGGCAAGTTGACGTGGTCGGACGGGTGCCTTGCTGGCACCATCAACGGCTGGTGGTTGGAAGGGAGATGAGGACCCAGGGGTATCCCTAGGGAGCTAAGGACCCAGGATGACCCAGGCATATCACTAGATCCCTTTGAAGGAGGAGCGGTTTGGAGCAAGCAGTTGGAGCGATTTGGAGCTACAAGGAGTGGCTTAGCCAAATAGTAGATTAACATGCGGTACATGGTTGATACTACTTCTATGGTTGATATGATAGTACTCTTCAATGGTTGTCCTTTCAACATAAAACTGTATCATTAGTCAATATGGTATCCCACGGTTATTAACATTGGTACATTTAATATATGGTACACTCACGGTTGATATTCTGAATGGTTTACTATTCTTAACAATAATATCAAGAAATACCCAATATTGTTTTGTTTGGCTGCATGTCAAGACCGAACATGTATGGTGACATGGTCAGTGGTATACTCGTGCTATATTGCAGACGTGCAGGTTGATTATATGTGTGTAGCCGTTGGAAATCAACACGTGGATACGTGAAACATGACAACAAAAACATGTATCAACGACATATTGATTATCTCATTAACATATAATTACTTGACATTGCGGGAGCTGACGTAAAACTCTTCGGCTCTATCCATTGGGGATATTTAAAACAATGCACTGAGGTCAAGAAAAGCAGCAATTATATCATCAACATGATGAACACAAAGCAGGAATGTATACAAGTCCGTGTGTGATGAATGGTGGGTTACTGTTGATAACATACAACTCAGATCTAAATCAAATATATAAGTACTAATCAAGTATTCAATTCACTGATTTGCTGATTACTTTAACAACTCCTTAGCATACACTTCATCACTTACTAAAGATGCGGGCGGTCTTGTTCATGTAAGCAGCATGATCTCCTAGAGACATGGTTCAGAGCCGTGGAGTATGGGAGGGGGTTGCTGGTACATGATTTTGATTTCTCACGTGGTTTTTACGCTGTCAATTGGTAATGGCCATCAGTTAACCACCATTTCACCATGATGATATTTGATTTCAACACTGCCGATATGAAATTGCTTCTGGAAAGCTGGGACCCCAAGTGGTGTCTACATTCAATGGATGATATCGATGGATCGCAGCTTTCCAGAAGCTTTCTCGATTGTTTTACTGATTTGTAAGAGCCAACCCACAAATGACAATCCCAAAATCATATTTACTGACAAACTGTTGTCAGCAATTAACTTTGCTCGTTGGGTCTTTTTTGTTCTGGCGAAACTCACCACCGACCAGAAAACAAATGTGGCGCTTTGAAAGGCTTAACGATGGTGAATTGAGACCCCGCTTGTCAGCCGGTAGTTGGGAGTTTCGCCACGGCTATCCACTCTTCCACCACCGTGCTATTTGTCAAGCCGTGAAGTCGCTGGTGTGTCCCTTTCGTCGCCGCATAGGTCCTACTATGAAGGCGGATTCCGCAACAAGCACATCGATGGCGAAGGACGTTTGCTTGCCAGTCATCACTACGAAAAGGACGATCATCCCACTTAGTGACTGGTAAGCAACCAGGGTTAGCAACCACCCTAAGTGGATACCATTTATAAATGGCTAATAGCCATGGTCACTAAAAAGTTACCAAGTGGGATGATCATCCAAGTACCCACCTCGAGGCTGGACACCTCTAGTTATTGACTTATCACCTACTAAAGTGGTGGTGGTAGGTGCTAGGGACTCCACCCAACCATGGGGCTTCCAACAATCAAACACACCAGTACCATATTAAGACAAGCCCGCAAGTGAGTTTGGTAGAATTGGTAGTCATAATTGGCATAGCCGCATAGCCCGTTTTTTTTGTTTGCTTGTGCCACATTGCGCGAAAACATGAGTCCCGTCACAGGACCTGTGATGAATATATGCATGGAAATGCCCATGTGCTACTGTAATGGCCTAGTTTTGTGTCAATCTTGGAACCATAAGTTTCGCTATCCTCTTTCCCTGGGCTTCCAGTTGCCATGAAATAGTAGGTAACCAGCTAGTTTGTACCATTGTTGTAACTGGGGTTGGTTACCTACTATTTCATGGTAACTGCCTCTTTACCCATTGATTCACCAACAACCAGCCAATAAATAAGCAATCAATAAACATTGGTCACACAATAACCATTGATTAAAACCCATTAATGAACTCATAACCTTTGATTAAAACCCTTGTTGAATCAGTGAAGCCCTCCGCTTTGACTGGGGTCACACAACTTCTTTCGCGTCGCGGAGGAACCTACCACTGGGCCGACGGACGCACCTTTGAGGGACAGTAGCCTCGGTTGCACTGACCCGGCGGCGGCTGAGGCTGGGGTATCCTGCAGCCCTTTGAAAGGGGGAGCCGGGCCAAGAGTGGCCCCCAGGAGTGGCCGGTCACCAGATGGTTGGTAAGTCAACATAGCCATGGCCATGGCTATGGATCAAGGGTTTAACCATGAATTTTATGGGATAATCAGCAACAAGAATAGGGAATACAATGGTCAATGATGATTAGTAGGGGTAGATTGAGTTTGGTTAGTGGTGCTTGATTGATGGTTGACATGATTCATGACTTTGAATGGTGGTTTGTGAACCCTTTGGAAACCCAAGAATTGATGGAGCTCATTACCAAACATGATCAATATTGGATGGTTTGGGGAGTCCTCTATTTTGAGAAACACTTACAGTATATTGTTAACTTGATGAATAACTACGGTAAGTGAATGACTATTAAGCTCATAAGAAGGTAACAATGGCTACTGTCATAGTGAATAGTGGCAGGCGGTCAGCAGTTGGCAACTGATTGACCATAGCCTATCACGGTACGGCTGGCACAGTCCACCGGCGACTTTAGATAGCTCAAGTGCCAGGTTTTGGGATTTGGAGCGATGTATCACCCGGATACTCCATGTGCTGCATATTCACCAACATGGGTGTTTCTCAAAATAGGGGTACCCCCAAAATGAATGGTTTATTACTAATTACAAATGGTTAATAAACTGAATGGTTTGGCGGTACCCCTATTTTGAGAAACCCTTACATCTGTATATGTATACGTATAAATATAAATATAAATATATATATATATATATAAATAACCATCAAATGACCCGGGTTTGTAGGCAAATATATGTGAATATGCTGTAGAGGGGCCATACATGGGGAGTGTCATGATTGCCTGATTGTTTCCTTTCAGGAGCATGCCATTGACTTTTACCAGATATGCATTGATAGCGAATTTTAAGAGAAAGTTCTACACATGTGTTTGCGTCGTGAACCCTGCAAAAAATGGGACAGATGTGGATGAAATGTGTTGTTTATTTAAACGTTCATGGCACATTGAATTTATTATATGATTTCTTTGGTTGATCTACGCCCTGCTGATTTGCTGGCAACATAAACAGCTCTCTTACGAAGTTGCCCAATTGCTTGTCTGATCCATTCGAACGAATCCAGCAGCATCAGTGGCCTTGGGGCCTAGCTGAGGTGGAAGCAAGACCAAATTCATGGTAAAGGCATCGTCATGGGTGCTGTGCTTCCCACCTTTGTGGTGCTTTGTTGTGCCTGGTTACATGTCAATGATGGTTCTGGTATTTCTTATCGAAAAGCTTTGGGCTCGAAACATGCCAATGAAATTGATTGAGGACAATAAGCCTCTAA
>VSDK01023828.1:815099-830907 GCA_009767595.1 Symbiodinium kawagutii
GTAGTGGTAGTGGTAGCAGCAGGAGTAGCAGTAGCAGTAGTAGCAGTAGTAGTAGTAGAAGTAGAACAAGTTGTAGAATAAGTAGTAGTGTGGTTGTAAGAAGAGTATTAGGATACGAAGCAGTCAAAGCAGTAGCAGCAGTATACAAATAGTTTTGTGTCTATGCAGTACCCCTTTTCAAACACATTCAAGAGTGGTGTGCCCTTGCGGAGTGCAAAAGGGGTTGTTGTAGCAGCCGTTGCCTTTTTGGATGACCCCTGCACCTCACAATGCATTTAGCAACTAAGTAGACAATTCCAAGTGGTCTACCATCAGAACATGCATTACAATCTTGAGAAGCCACTTATAATGAGCCACTTATACTGAATATATGGTTGCATTATTTAGCATAGAAAGATCCAAGATGGACCACCAGACCAAGCCGGTTGGTTTTGATAGCCCCTTCATCTTGTGATTTGTTGCCGGCTATCCATGCCATTCGATGCCTTTCTCAGGTACCAATTTGACAAGAAGCACGGCCAGGGCACCTACACATGGCCCGACGGCCGCAGGCGGCAACGGGGCAACAGCTGGCTGTGAAGGTACACTGGTTGTAGTTGTGGTAGTTGTTAGTTGTTGATTGATACTTGTGCTATGTGTTGTTCTTGTTCTTTGATTTTGTTTGTTTAGTTCTTTATTGGTTGTTTGTTTTCTTTTTTGTTGTCATTGTTTGTTGTTTGTTGTTGTGTTTGTAGTTTTTTGTGGGTGTTCTTGTTTGTTGTTGTTGTTGTTGTTGTTGTTGTTGTTGTTGTTGTTGTTGTTGTTGTTGTTGCTGTTGTTGTTGTTGCTGTTGCTGTTGCTGTTGCTGTTGCTGTTGCTGTTGTTGTTGTTGTTGTTGTTGTTGTTGTTGTCGTTGTTGTCGTCGTCGTTGTTGTTGGTTGTGGTGGTGGCGGTGGTGTTCTCTTTGCTTTTGTTGAATATCGAATTGATTCCTACAAGTACTTTCAAATTCAACCAACTTGTCATGTTTCAAGCCATGAGGGCTATACCTAGCAGTCATCGGTCAAGCCACGAGGGCTATAGCAGTCATTACGACAGCATCCCGTGGTCTTTGTCATGGCTCCCAACCGTTCCCAACTGCGCCAGGTACGTGGGAGAATGGGCTGGAGGACATCAGCACGGCACAGGCTGCTTGACGAACGCCGACGGTTGGGGCCCAAGTTGCTGCGGCCAGCGCTGCTGGGAGGGCTGCAGCATCCCTGGCCTGGAAATCGCTTGGACAAGCTGCGAACTATAAAGCAGTGAGATCCATGCCGCAGCTTGCAACAGCTTGGTTTTGTAATTATGCTTCCAACCCTTACTTATTCATAATAGCTTACAACATGAGATCCTTACTGACAACAACTACAGCTTGCAACATCTTGCGACTCTGTGTTTGTTTTGTTGTCAACTGAGTTGCTGTCAGCAAGGCATGGGTCAATTCTATGTGGACAGGTCCGCAAGTCATGGTTCCCCGGACCCCTCAAAATGAGCCTTTTTTCTATGGGGTTTCCTTAAAATAGGGGAGCCCCGGAAAAAAAAAGGTAATGGTCGAAACTTATCGCTATAAATGACTAATGTTTGGATCATAAACGAAACGAGTCCCCTTGAACCGCTAATATTGGATCATAACCAGGGTTTACGGGTCCCCCCATGAGTCCCCCGGGGTACCCATGGGGTCCAACTTGAGAACCGCAGCCTTCGAAGCTTCGCCGACTTTTCGAGGCTCCAAAGAGGACGGCTGTTGGTCTTCGGGGAAATTTCTGAACGCCGCGTAGTGAAGGTCCACGGCACGGCGTTGGTTGGTACCGTAGGGCCTAGGGGTTGCCAAGGTCATGGGTTGAGGGTGGTGAATGTGCATGCCAAGCAAGTTGATGGGTGACAGGGAGTGGTACCCTGGTAGAGATTCTTGGTTTAAAGAGATGATGACAGCCAATCACCAAATAGTCTCAGCAAGTTGGGGAGGTGAATATGACAACAAAGGTTTTTTTCTGTTCGTTTTTTTGATGGTAGCAGACGAGGCACAATCTTTGAACGGACCCCTTGAGGACCCCTGGTGATTTTACCCTCTAGTGGTTGAATATGTTCCATGGTGGGATGCATTTAGACAGATGTTGGTATTTATTGGTCCTTAGTTTTATCCACAGCAGGTCTCAAGAATATCCTGGCTGTCTCAACACTCAAGAGGAGTGAGACTGAATCAGTTGATAGAATAGTTTTGCGTAGGAATCAATATGAATGATCAAGCATTGAGATTGCTGCAATGCTGTTGTTCAGTTGTTCGGTTTAAAGCAGCTTCAAGTGGAAGAGAGTTGCCAACAAAGCAGTGCCCCAAAAAAACGTGGTTCGTTGACGATTGTGGAGGTTTCCAATACCAACACCGAGATTGCGTTTTGGGAATATGAACATCTGTAAGGGAAGATTGCCATCCAGAACGAATTCTTTCATTTAGTTGCCTTATCCGAACACGTGTTGTTCGACCAAAATTGTTGCTGTCGTCGTTGTTCTCTATTTGGAAGGGCACTTTGGCTTCCCAGTGGTTCTATTCTCACTTTTAATCTCCAGATAAGAATCGTTCTTTGCAACAAAGGCAATAGTCAGCATAGGCAGTGTCTCACAAATCTTGTTCAACGAAGCTTCAGGCACCAAGCAGTAGCCAACCAGGAACCAAGCGTAGTCAGAATGTGCAGTATGACCTAAGGATGGTTGACTGCTGCTGTGGACCTATCAGCTAACGCTCAACTGAAGCTGTACCACCTTCCTCCCGCATGGTCCAAGACCTGCAAGCCGGGAGAGCGATGTGAACTGTGCTGGTGGTTGTGTCCCAACGTTAGGAGGTAAGTGGGTCGTTTGGGTCGAGCAACTACACATGTGACATGTTTTTGTTTCTTCTTCCTCCTTCTCAAGTGCTCTTGTTGTAGGAACAACTCCACGCAGATAGTTGCTCGTTAGGGATGTCGTACCACACCCACAGAATTGCATGTAGAGTGGATCACATCACACAAAAAAAATATTGATTGATTATTGGATGTTCACTTACTACTTAGGACACTAGAGCACTAGAGACATATTCTCGCCTAGAATCATTCGTGTATGTAGTTTCATTGCTGAACAGGTATCATGAGATCAATGTGATATCCATACTATTATATAGGCAAATCCGACATGGACACATACCAACGGGCATAATATCGGAAGCTCAAGCTGCATACGGGGCGCAAGCCGTGTTTTGAGACATACCTGCATTATTGGTGTTGCTTTCAAGGATGTTTCCACTCCAGTCTTACAACAGTTTGCAATGAAAAATCTAAAATCACATAAAATCACCAAAAGTGATAGAGAAATCCTGGGAGATATTCATTCTTATGTTGGATAACCAGAGGGTATGAGTTTCTATCTACTGCCTGTGATGATAAAGATTGATAAGCATATCTTTGGCAGTGCAAGAGACCAACAACCAGCCAACACTTTTTTCAATCTGGTAGGCACTTGCTATAGTGTGATGTTTTGAAAGCATCCACTGTGCCCTGGAGCCATGGAATGGTAGGTTTTCAGATGGCCTCATCTGCAAACGTGGCAGGTTTTCATACCAGCACTAACGGTTCATAGGGGCATGTGGTACCTGGTTGTACAAGCCATTTCTGACATGGCACGCCCAGTCACGCCAAAGGGCGGACGACCCACAGATATGTTTTGATTTCAAAAGAGACAGCGAGGGTATCTTGGGATGGGCAACAAACAAGGAGCACAAAGTGTTGAGATGCTAAAATCGTTCGCTAGCCTTTAATGGATACAAAGTACAACCACATGGGAGTTTTTCCTTGACCACATTATTAGCTGATCTAGCTCAGAATTGAACGATGCTGTGTGCTGTCAAGTCATAGTCACTGCCGTAGTGAGAGTTCACCATGGCATGGCTGCCCCCGTGCATTCTGAACAGGAAAAGATATGTAGCTTATGTATGCTTATGTAAGTTATTATGTATGATATTTAGATACTATATTTAATTGACACTAAACATATACGTGTATTTACAATTTACAGCTTCAGCAAAACAAACAGTAGTGATAAACCACATGAGCAACAAGTGAGTAAGTGTCAAGACTGGATGTCCAACAGCTTAGTTCTTCTTAGGTCATAGAGCAATTGCAAGTAATCCTGTTAGGGGAATCAATCACTTGCCTAGAAGCGTCAGGAAAATCAACCATGGCTCACATAAGAATACTTTGCGTATCTTTGCATATGTTTGATTGGTTGCTGCGGTACATTACTGGCATAGCTCAGGGCTCTTTACTTGCTTCACTTTTGGGCACTCCATCTGACTTGATTAATAAATTGATTAACCCATTTCACTCTTCCATGTTTGAGAGTAAAACTGGGAACACAAGGTACGGTGATTTATCCATCAATCAATTACAAATAACAATTCTGATGCATCAAAATCAGTGAATCAAGCAATGAATCATATCGATAGAGGAACGACAAGAAACACTACTAGGTAGCTACGGACTAAACACCGAGCCCCTCGTTTGAAAGGCTGAACGGTCGAAGACACTTAACCCTTGGTACCAGAGTCCAGTGAGCCCTGTTTGATGGGTTTGGTTTAAAGTTTACAGATGGATTTGGTTCCCACCATAATCCAGTAACGGAATGCCAGCCAATTACTGGCTACTAGGTAGAAACCCAGCGTGGCTCTGCTGCTGGAAAAGGGCTTCATCAGGTGGCGGCTGGATATTCGCCATGATTCAACCAAGCATCAGAAGATCATTCCGTAAATGCCATGATAAAGCATGATTCACCGCTAGTACTCATCATTACAAGCAGTATTGACAAGGCCAAACCAATGCTGAATAGTGAACGATTGAGCCAGCCATTGGATACATACTCTACATATATGTATATATATATTTATATATACATAGTTATTGATTCATACAGGTTAAACATTACCAACCATTAGCAGCCATTGACATTAACCTTTATTGACTGTAATCCCCCGTCATTCCGAACCATCATTATCCATGATCTAACCATTCACTATCATGTATAGACTCTCGGCAAGCAACCATTCTCATTAACCATTTCAGGCTGTTGTTACTTGAGCATTCCGAACCAACATCAACCATGGTAGTGACTATATTGGGGGTTTCGCAGAATAGGGACCCCCAAAACATGAATGGCTTATCACTATAAATGCTTAGTAGTTAATGGTGGATGCTTTCAGGTTTTAAGAAACCCGCATATCCACGATTGAAGCAATCGATCGTCCTTAGCCCACTCCCATCGTTGCCCTCAGCTTCAAGTCTCCGGGCCGGTGTGTCCCACCGAAACGGACGACTGGTCGTCACCGCCGGCCTCATGAACTCTTGCTGAAGGCTGGGAGGGCGCTGGAGGGCCCCTTTCCACATACAAAACACCCCCGGCCTGTTCCTGCTCGCCACCGAGGCAGGGCCAACTTGAGACCTTAACGTAGTTGAGACCATGTCTACCATGTCCGGAGCTTGGAAAGTCCGAGGTGAAGAAACCAACAAATGGAAGGTGGATGTCAAAAGTCAATGCATGATTTCATGATATTTCACCTGTGGATAGTGATGGCTTCATTCATGTACCCCACACAAAAACAGCATAGAGCCTGTTCCTTTCTCTCGGCACCAAAGGCTTGTTGGGTTCTGTTTAGTTCTTCAGGGTGCACAAAAAAGGCATTGGAGGCCGGAAGCGGTGGTTTCCAACAACGGTGGTTTCCAACAAGGAAGGGCTTTGTGGTTAACTTGTTCATTCCTCTTCATTGTGGCGGAAATGTGTGATTTCAATGTACATATTGGGGAGGATCATCCGCGCCTGTGTGTGTACATACATCTATCTATCTATACCTTTCTATCATTCCATGTATGTTTCCCCATATATTCTGATATACACAAAGATTCTAGAGGTTCCCTTCTTGAGAAAAAAAGTATTCTTTATGTAAACTGTCCTGTACATGTGTACTTGTACTTTTCGATATCTATATGTAATGTACTTGTGATTTCAGGCTTTCTCCCGCTGTCTTACTATGTCCATGCTGGACTCTGGTCTTCGGCATGTCCCGTTACTCCGAGGCTCTTGGCAGTGCTGGTCACGGCAATGACAGCCACCGTTCGAGCCCGAAGCTGGTGAGTGGATCACACAGGGAGGTATTGGTTGACTGCAGGTGGTACACAACCGGGTGTGGTGGTTAACCTGGTGGTGGTTGGGGCTTACAGCTGCAATATGCTGCAATTAACCTCCACCCAAGGCTCAGATTCTCCTCCGTACCATCACTGTTGGATCTACCAATTTCGTGAAGGTTGCACCACGACTTCTGCTCTTAACATGCGCCCCTTTGGTCAGCTGTCAGGTATCGGTGCCTCTTGATCTGAAACATGAAATCACCCCTGTGAGCCTGTTGAATCATGGTTGGTGACTGATGGTTGACACTGGTAAACACTGGTAAATTCTTGGTTAAATTACGATTAGACAATGGATGTCCACATTCATCAGAAACTATAGCATTGAATCTTTATCATCCGTCACAGTCCCCAGAAACAGGTTAATTATGTTTATTCCCGATTCATCAACCAGTACAATGATGCATATTGGGTGCTGTACCTGGGGTGGTACCATCAAACATGGCCTCGGTCAGATGGCCGAAAGCCTGCATCTTGCATGCACTGACACTGTGTAAACTCCTCGTGCTGAGGAGGGTGCCTCTGTTCTGAGAGGTCAGTCTACGAGGCGCACAGCGACTGGCAAGCATCAGCTTGGAAACTTGTAACACCAAATGTACTCCAAAAATAAACAGCCGCGTGGTGGTTTCAAGCAGTTTTTGATTTTCCCTAGCAATGATTAACAAATGGTTGGTTGACTATTTTTTTTGATAGGGGTTGAAACCACCAACCAGGCAGCTGTTGTGGATTTCATTTGATATTTGAGTTCCACCATGATGGTTTTATGTCAACATAAGCCAAATGCTGCTATAGTTTTTTATCCCCAGCTGTTGCTATTGATCAACCCGCATGTGGTATTGTGTTGATTCATACTACCCATCAACTAGTATCCTTTGACCCATCCATAGATGGGCCAGATCTGGAGTGTTTGAGCTGTTTATTGTTGCTCGATATGGAAGTGGGATGGTTGCCGGAAGTGCGTTGACTAGTATTCAACCGACCCGGAATTTGTTTGTGACAGGCACCGTAGATTTTGCATTATGTTCCAAGTTGCCGTCACCCCAGCTGTTCCCAGCCTCCTGCGTCTCATGCCGTGTCATTCTTGTTGCTACGCTTGTAGATCTGCACTTTCAGTTTTGCCAATATTAGCACATATTTGTTTATATATTGTTTCACTTTTGTTCTGTTCCTCACCCTTTGTTGATCTAATCTAGTGAACAATCCCAGCCTTTCTGACATGGTTTAGCTAGTGTGAATAGCCAAATTGTCCAGTCAGTTACGCAGCCAATGACCAGAAGGTAGAACTTATACCTTCAACTCCATCAGTTGTTGGTTCCCTCAACCACCAATCACCACTGCTAGCTAAACATCAGTGACCGTTCACCATTGCTAAACATCAAACTGAGTTGGGATCCACAGGATGTATAGCAAACCACTGAGAGATCACAAAGTTCCTCAAACCAGAGAACTTTTGGTTGTTGCTGTCGCAGGCACTTACAGAACTCTGCTGGGAGCCGAGAAGAGGGTTGGTTCGGTGGTGTGCACGTGTTGAGCTGCCCTGATTGGTTGCTATTGATTAATAAGTTGCTTCAAAGCCATTCATTTTTTCTGGGCACTTCTATTTCTATCGATTTCTGAATTTCTTGGTTATCAGGGAGTTTAGGCTGCATGATTCATTTTAGTCGGGAAGTAGCTATTCACCAGCCAGTACCAAGGGGCTGATGGCATTCCTTTGGGATATCCCCATGCACCACCGTGACTCCGAGGCCGTGGCACCGCTGGCTGTGATCCCGCCGAGGCACCTGGGTGGCGTGGTCGAACATCCAGTGACCAGGGCAGTTTGACCGGCACAAACTGCTCGTTAGTGCTGCTTTTTCAGCGACCTGCATGACTGGTTGCGACCGCCCTAGGAGAGTTGATGAAAATCAAGCAGTGACACAACTGACACGTGAAGTCATTTTGCATCTTGGTGTAGGGTTCTTCATCAATGGTGCTAACATTTGTTTGAGTTTTGTTGGCATACGTGAAACTACCTTTGGCTTTCATTCTGATGAGTGACGATTGTTCACTTCACGTTTTAATCTCAAAACGATTGGGAGAAAAGAAACATGGCAATGATTTGAGGTTCCCGGAGCCACCACCTGGTGGCCGGTGCTCTAGTGTTGGCCCTCAGAACTGTTTCACGTCCTTGCTACCAAAAGACAAGAAACATGGATGAAGATCAACAAAAATTAGTAAAAACAGCAACGACAACCACAACCACAACTTATCCCCCCACACACGCCTCTGCCGGAACTTCTTGGCTGTCAGCAATCATTACGAGATCAGATATGTCATGTTTAGGGACTGCTGTCCAGGTGCAATCCACGTTGCATCAAACACGGAAGGGCCAAGATGGAATGCGACCAAGCAGGTATTTGACGAGAACAATCTGGATAAGGAATACTTTCAGGTGCGAATCATCAGACAAATAATTAGAGTATGCACACATATACGTGTATGTATATATGTACACACATATCTCACGTTTTGTCGGCAAAGCATGTTTTCGGGATGTATGTATTTCCATGTTGCACAACCTGCGTTTTTGGGGATAATCAGGGTAATTTCATGGCCTTTGTGGATCGACATGTCATTCATGCTGGGTGCTGGCTTCAAATATGATTTCCACCCCTACATGGGGTGGACTTCTGTAGTTTGACCGGCTTGTTGTTGTGGACGCATCAGATATCATAAAACATGCAACAAATACAAAAGGACAAAAGCTGCACTGATTGTTTGGCGGCAATCCTCATGAATCAACCCGAAGAAGCTGATGGTCATGAACAACAGTGACAACTTCATGGTTAATTAGAAATGTCAACCGCCAAGGAGCTACCATTTCGCGCTTTTCAACCTTGGTAGACTCACTCAAGCTGACGCTATTTGGTGGTTCTGCCAAGAAGAATCGTCAGGAGCCCGGCACCTTCCTCCATCTATGGCAAGATCTATGTGGGACTGCCCCCACAGGCGTGTGGTTTCCAGAGTGTAGCACTGCGGTAAGAATCTCAATCTGCCCAGCTGTTTGATGAATTGCCCTGACTAAGCCCACACTAAGCGCAGACTGAGCCAGACTATCGAGCGATATGCTGGTAATTGGGCAGCCATTGCCGATTGCATGACCTGTTCACCACTGGTCAGCCATGGTGGGTGGTAGCTGGGGTTGGAAAGCCTCCCAACTTCGATTCCATTTCTTGAAGGGACGCGTGTATCATGATTTGGTGTGCAGAATTATGCAACAATTCGGCTCAATAATGAGGGTTAGCTTTCAGCAGATCTATCATTGTCATGTGGGTCCATAGGGCGGGTCTAAAAGGTGCTGGTGTTCTTGAACATTTGATCAGTTGGCGATGGTTCCGGGAGACCCTCATGTATGGACATAGATACCCATTACTATATTTATCTCGCGGAAGAATTAAACAACCAACAAACAGGTTAGATAAACAGGTAGATGAAGATTTCAACAAAGAGTCATTTACGGGATGTTCACCAGGGGTTCAAGGTATTACGAGGTATTGACCCACAATATGAGATAGATATGTTTGTGCAAGTGCCAAAATGATTGCGTTTGAGTGACAAGTGCCCTGTCCAAAGTGTCAGGCGCTAAGGAGAAGAGCAGCCCAGACACCAAGAAACCAATGGTAAACTGGTGCCAGCAGCCTTTACCAGGAATTTCTTGTGGTCTTTGACACCGGCAGTGGCAACATGTTTCTGCCCGATAGGCCGGCCGGCAAAGGGTGTCAATCCGCAACAGCCTTGGGAGGTTGTGGCAGCCAAGCTTGCATAGTACGCAAGAGTATTACATCTCTTTGTTCACAAGTTGTCATTCAAGCAATTTTGAATTGTGAAATATTTAGGGTTAGAGGTAGCACTCTGGATGCTGAACGGTTTTGACTGGGTGTTTGATAAGATCTGATTCCCTCGCGTCTAATTTTCTGATCCACTAAACTCAACAAATCTGGTGGTTGTTCATGCTTGTGAATGAACTTGATACTTGCTCAAATTATCCAAGGTCATGTGAGTGTTTCGCAAAATAGGGGCACCCCCAAATCATGCTTTTGTAGCCATTTGTAGTAACGAAACCACCATAGCTTAATAACTTTAGGTGGTTTCCTATTTTGAGTAACAGCCATGTGAGAGCCTGATTTGGCCTTCGTTTTTCATGGTTTGAAGATCGTGCGGAATCCGCAGGTCTTGCCAATCCACCTCCTGTATGACCAAGCACACCTATGACAAGCTGCTAAGCAAAGCTGCAAAGCAGGCATCACGGGATAGCTAGGGCAAGGGCAGTGGTGGCATGTGAGCCACTGCAGGTAACTCGTGTTTGAATGCTGATGTACCCAAGAGATCCCAACAGAATCTTGGTATCAGATACCCAGCTTTGGGCCATCTTTTTTTACGATTGGCTACATAGTTTTATTAGTTTTTCATTCTCCACAGCACAATGCACAAAACAGTTTTGATCTACTTGGGACTTGATTTCAGCCACGTCCCATGTTTCCAATGCTTTGTTTATTTGGGACTGACTGCACGCATATAGGAGCCACGTGACTACCTACAAATGCACTTTATAGACATATTGCCGAATCAAGCTTATTATTGACGACCGACTTGCAATGTATTGGAAACCACAAGCAAAGTTTATGGGTGGAAAGGTGTACTACCAGATGGTTGGCCATTGCCTGCCAAGGATTGTATTCATAGCACTACGTTAACGAACATTGACATAGATGCCATATGATGCCATATGCATTGGCCACTGGGCTAACATTGTCAGTAGCTGATATGAATAGATGACATATTAATTTTCTTTGGGTCTATGAAACGACTAGGACTACATGATTATATGTACCCAGTACATATTCAACATGCAAATACATGGATAATATACTGTATATATATATATATATTTATTTTTATACACAGTATGTGATGACCATCAAGATGTCTAAGTGACTCACATTGTGTGGTTCAGCTATTTGTGTCCAACCTTCGGTAGGGACAGGCACCTCAAAGTCACCTTGGTCCCCAGGTGGGCGGTCCTAACTCTACCATAGCTCCAGAAGAGGCTTGGGCACTCAGCAATTGGCTGGTCAGCAGTGCTTACAGTGTTGTTGCTGCTTGGTTGGGTGGTTGGTTGGGTGGTTGGTTGGTTTGTTTGTTTGTTTGTTTGTTTGTTTGTTCGTTGGTCCGTTGGTTGATTGGTTTTCCGAAAATACATTCAAGCGCGTGTGGTTTCAGATGATCCTGAGCGTCCATGCATAGCGGAGAAACTCGGAACAGGAATTCTGATGTGCAGACTTTGTTTGCACGCACAAGTGGATTTGCAGGAAGTGTACGCCGTGTTTTGCTTTTTTTTCTAGTTGTAATTGTATGCTGTTCTTTCTTGCGGTTGTCAATCTCATAGCTGTACCCAGAAAGAAGAGACACCATAATGATAAGATGTTTATTTCGCATGTTAGCAGTGATCCCTATATCAAGAAATGCTTTCCTATTGCGGCCAGCAAGTGTTTTCTGGTTGTTGTGTTGGTGTTGGTGTTGGTGTTGGTGTTGGTGTTGGTGTTGGTGTTGTTGTTGTTGTTGTTGTTGTTGTTGTGGTTGCTGTTGTTGGGTTGCTGGGGAGTCAAAGAGTGTAGTCCCGACTCAATCTTGCCACTAATGGGATTTGTTTTGCTTGCATCTACCCCTGTGTACTTATATACTTCGGGCGATTCAGTATGAGACCGTTCATCATTGGTGCACTCAAAAAAAATGATGTCCTATGAAAATAGCCAAAGTTGGAAGCAGCAATTACAATGGATATGCACATGTGAATGTTGCATCCAGATTTATTGGTACCATGGGGTTATAGCCCTTTTTTCTAGGTACCAACTGAAAATCTCAAAATGGTTTGGTGGCCAAACGGTTAGCAAAAAACACATCATAAATTATGGTAATAATAGCTGGCTCGTTGCCTCGTTGCTCCAACCCCAGTCCTTGCAAACGGTGACCTACTTGCATGGTGGATCCATTTGTTGCTGGAACGATTGCCGAAAAGGGTCCGTCTGGTACAAGCTGGAAAATCGAACAGGCCCAGCTGGGGACTCATGATTAGAGGTGGGCAGATGAGGTTCATCCAAGCTGGGTATTCAGGATTAGAGCTGGTACAAGCTGAATACCTGGTAACTAATGATAGGATTACTTGTCTACAAGAAACCATGAGGTCCATCCAAGCTACATCCACGACCCTGACCCTTCAGCTCGCTGCCGACTTGGCTCAGCGTTGCTGCAATGGCCATCCTGCAAGAGCTCCTGCCGGTTCTGCAAGCGGCGCTGCCAGATGGTTTTGTCCCTTGGAGAGCTTGTGAGCATCTTCGGGTGACCATTTGTAGCAGGGAAAGCATAGCCGGTTGGTGGTTTCAAACATCTTTTTTCAGGGGATTATACTGGTGGATAATGACCAACAATAATGGCCAACAATGATAGTTGATTAGAGGATAATAGCCAACTGATGGATAATACTGGTGGATAATGAGGATAATGACGAACAAAAACAATCATGGTTACACAACTACTGGTTGGTGGTTTCGAACATTTTTTTCATTGGTGTTCCTAAATGATTGGTTGGTTGACAAAAACATTTTTCACAGGGGTGGTTCAAACACCAACCAGATAGATTCTGTGGGGGGGGTGATTTGCTCGGAAACGCACGACATTGTGTGGCTGTGCGCTTGCGTTCTCTAGATCTGCTTTGACGAATCTCGAGAGATTGCAGCAATAGGGCCTTTTCCCCACCATTGATCCCTGCTTCTGACCTTTTGGATATACCAGTGCAATATAAGGCCGGTGACATCCAACACTTGGCTGCGTGTTGAGATGTGAACAGCCATGGGTGACCCATGGTGCACACCACAAGCCTCGCAGCGGCGGAGGCTGCTTGGCGATGGCTGGTGCTGGCCGTCGTGCTGGTGGCGCTGCTTCTGACCTGCCTCTCGGCAGACGAACAGTTGGGGAATGTTGGGACCCATGGTGATGATTAGATGGTTATGACTAGATGGTAATGGTTAGATGGTTATGGTTAGATGGCGAACAGTTGATGAATCACTTGCCACTTGGGCATCTGAGCACCAAGCCATACCACAATTTGATCACCAGAAGGGATTACATTGGAATCCTGAGGGTGGCCCAAGATTCTGTGTATCTTAGGGATCAATGCCACATCTTTGGGAATTCCCTTTGTGTATGTTAGGGGTTTTGCAACTGAACATCTTAACAAGACTGAATACGATGCGTACAAGGGGTACATGGTAAAGTAGCCATGTGAACAGTGACACCCACTGTCCAAGCCATGGTTGTTCTAGTTGTTACTTTTGACTGCTCTATTTGCGGTCGATGATTGATTGATCCTCAGCTTTGTCCGCTACTTGCTGTCATGAACCATTTCAAAGCACTATCAACGGCAATGAATCCATTGTCATACAGTATCAACCATCACCAATTGTTTGTTGTTGTTGCAGTTGCTGTTGTTGCTGCTGCTGTTGCTGAACAGCCCTCCGTTTTGGGATTTGCCCTGTTGTGCATGTTTCCTGAATTTGGCATCTTTAAAGAGCTTTTCAAGACGTCATTCGCAGATCCCAAAGAGCTATCCCTGAGTGTGTTCAACCTTTGTGGCGGAAATTTGGTGATGATTTTGACCAGGGTTTTGCTTGAAATGTTGAAGGTACACTATTTTTGTACACCCATGGTGTGCAACAAGAAAGTCGAGCGATTAGCTGAGTCCAAGATCTCGCCTTGTCACGCTCAACTGATGAGGCCTAGCCTCACGGGCGGGAAACTCGCCTGCTGTTTTTTTTTCGACCCTGGCTAGTGGGGGATCTTTGTTGGTTTGTTATTGTTTTTTGCATGTTTGTTTATGACAATTATATCATATATATTGACTTAATTTAACCTGTCCTTGAGACAATTCACTTGGACCTGCAGCATTCTCACTTACATTAGCAGATTGGATGTTGAGACCCAACGATTTGCAGTACGTATATCAAGTAGTTGACATCGTTATAGACATGTGTTAAGCCACTATGCCAGATGATTAACCCAAGATTTTAATAAATGGTTTCGAATGGTTAAGAATGATTGACAAGACTACTGACTAGTGATAGTGCTGATAATGACACTTGGGTTTCCTATACCATTCTTAACCTCTAGTAGTCAAGCGGTCAAGCTATGAACCATTCATAAATCATGAATGAACTAGCTGAACCTTGGTTGATAATGATAATAATGATGATGATGATGACGACGACGACGACGACGACGATGATGATATCCACTAGGTCCACTAGATTGATGGTTAAATATAGGAGATAATAACCAAAACTACTAGGGTAATGGTTATTGATGACAATGATGACAATGATGATGATGATGATGATGATGATGATGATGATGATGATGATGATGATGATGATGATGGTTGTCGTTTTTAATGGTCAAAAATGGTTTCTACAGCTGGTTTCGGCGCCGACTTGGTCACGCTCAGGCAGTCGCAACATGCGAAGTGCCAGCTGTGCCAGCGCTGGCGACGCGACTGCGAGGAGACGCGATGATGAAGTGGTCAGGAGAGCACATAGTCAGAATCAACTGTCATTTGTTGGTGGCTTTCAACATATTTTATAGGGGATCATAGTGATTAATAGGGGATAATATCCCACAATAATATGGTTAAACAACTACTAGTAGCTGGTGTTTTTTGTAGAGAAACCATCAGATTTTCTATGGCTCACTAGGGTAAAACATTTTGGTGAACCAACAATAGCTGGTTGGTTGGTTGGTTGGTTGGTTGGTTGGTTGGTTGTGTCAAGATGATACTGCACTCCCACACTTCACATGGCTACGGTACACTTCACACACTTGAGCCATACTTCAATTTTGGCTCAAGGCCACACTGAGGAAAAGACTTCTGCTGCCTAGAGTGAACTTCAGGGTTGAGCTTGGGTGGAACTTCCAGGTTGTGAACTTGTTGACTTCTTGGTAGGTAAGTATCTGAGACTTCGCTATTTTGATATGGTAGCGGAGCCCTGCAACGACAGGGACTCCTAGGAACTTCAACAAAGAACTTCTAGGTCTAGGTGTACATACTTCGGTTTGTAGGACTTAGCCAGAATGGCTGCCATAGAAGGAGACTTCGGAAATGTGAAACTCCCACTTCCCAAGCCATTCGATGGCAATCCCAGCAACTGGGAAGAATGGGAATGGAACTTCAAGACATACATAGCCATGTTTCAACCAACTGTTTTGGACTTCATGGATAGGTCAGCTACTTCAGACGTAGAGATTGTAGATGCTTTCTTCCAAGCTGGCGCAGCGAATGCTGATGAACTTCGACAGCTGGTTGCTTTGAGTAGGAAACTTCACTATCTCCTTGCAAACTTGTGTACAGGATCAGCCAGACTTCTGGTTCGCCAGAACGCAGGCGGAAATGGATTTGAAACATGGAGATTACTTCACCAGCGCTTCTCTTTGCCAGATGCCAGTAGACACGTGGCACTTCTCATGAAGATTCTGGATTGGAAGTTCAACACCCACACGTT
>VSDK01023833.1:10647-33138 GCA_009767595.1 Symbiodinium kawagutii
AGTGGTCTGCGAAAATTATGTACATGCAATGAATTCCCCGCCTCACGATCCTCTGCGTATCCAATTGTAAGTTCATCATCGTATCAAAGCAGAGTTGTACTGTGATGGCTCATCCTGTTCATCTAAAAGAAAGTATATCACTGTCACTCACAAGAGGCGGTAATTGTAAGCAAAGTCCTCGTAGAACATCTTGACACGATCCAATAACACGCCATTTTTGCTGTTTTGCCGAGTTATTATAAACCTTTCAAATCATAAAGACGTGCATCACTGCCTGAAATTTGCATGATGGTTACAATACCCCACTTCCGATGAACAGTGAGTGACAGTGATGCGAATGTGTGATGGCATGACAGCCATCACCGACACTCTGCGATCGATATGATGACGAACGCACAACGGCAGAGAAGTGAGGTGGGGAATTCATTGCATGTACATAATTTTCGCAGACTACTGCCTTAGCTTCGTTTGCTTCTTGTCTTCGCTGCTTCGAAGCTTCGCTGTTTCACAAGTTTCACTTGGTTTCACCTGTTTCACCTGCTTCTTATCGACCTTAGCTTAGTGCTACCGAGGCGATGTATGCGAGCAAAAAAAGATCACCTAAGTAGGTGAACTGTGGAAACACGCTCTGAAGGGGCAAGTAGCTCATGATACTCACATTCATTGCTTTCCGCAAGGATTGGCATAAATGATGGAAGCCGCACCGCTTCCGCGAAGAGCCTGGAGAAGCCAGAAAGGAAGGTGAAGAGCTCTTCATCTCTCCCCGAAGGTACATAGAACCAGAGCTCTTAACCCACGTCCTTTCAATGGCTTCGCCGGGTGCACATTAAAGTGCTGCCAAGGACTGCAAACAAAACAGCACGGGCGATGTCCATGCGCGGTCGAGCCCGTGGGGCAAGGGTAACGGCTACAGTGAAAACAGCTGCGGGAAAGTGATGAGGGAAGAGACGGAGAGGAGGGAAGGGGGAAGAGAGGGAAGAAGGGTGACGAGTTGAATGGCATCGGACGATTAGTCTGAGGATGGGCCTTGCCGCTTTTTGGCCGCCATTTGACGGATGTTCTCTTGCGTGACGCAATTGTCCGCTTTGTACATGTCCTGATCATTCGGAAACTGGACTTGAAGGAAATGTGTTAATGCAACCTTAGATTGAGATCTTTGAGTTTCTTGCAGTTTTGACACTAAGACCGGTGCCACAGTGCACAAGCGGCACCCTAGACGAAAAAAAAAGTTGGTCGGGGATTTGTTTCTTCTGTTTGCTTGTGCTGGCTTGTTTTCTTGGTCCCCTCTCTGGTTGATATGGTCTATGGCATTTTTTTTCACTTCGCAATGTGTAATAGTAACCGAGGCGCCGGGCCACAAGGGCACTACCCCACGCAAAAAAAAAAAAAAAAACCTTGTTTGGTTCTTTGGTGGTGGTTCCTTTTGGTTGTTTGGTGGCTGTTTGGTTTGCTGGTTGCTTGGTTTGCTTGGTTCCGTTTCAATGGTCATCTTATTGTTGAACTTGTGAGGCGGGGAATTCATTGCATGTACATGATTTTCGCAGATTTACTGCCTGCTTCGTTTGCTTCTATGCTTCAATGCTTCGAAGTCTTTTCGTTTCACCTTGTTTCACTTGTTTCACCTGGTTTCACTGCTTCTTATCGACCTTAGGTTAGTGCTACCAAGGCGATGCAGGCGAGCAAAAAAAATCAATGGTCATCTTATTGTCTAATTGATGATTGTCTGATCTCTGCGGCAGTCTGTCTGGACATATAATCATTTCGTGTGCAACAGGCATTACCCGGAAAAAAAGAGCCACAGAAAGCAGCTCGCCTCTGGCTTTGGTTCTTGTTCTGCGTGTGATTTGGTTGCGCAGAGTCATCCAAGACAAACACCATGGGATGGCCAATCCGTTTCTCTCTGAATTAAAAATTTTTTCTGCATCCTAACATGCTGTCATCGGCTTGGGTCTTGCAGCTGCCCTGCCATGGTGCAATGCAGCGTTCCGATCGCTGCGGAAAAATTAGCATAGAGGCGGGACTGCCATCTTGTTGAAGATGACGTGATGACTGGTAAGGCTTAGGCTGCATTGGATTTTTCATTGCATTTTGAAATATATTTTTTTGAACGTTCTTGACTCCTGTGATGATTGGAACGAGCTTAACTGAAAGTGAATGTATGGCCCGTGGGATTGTTGTCTTTGTTTCACCCTGGAACCAAGATCATCTTTTTGATGTTTTGTCAGACAGCTGGGATCCTGGCTGGGGGGATCGTGGCTGGCCGATGTGGTGGTTTGGTTTGTTGTGTTTGTTCACTGGTTTCGGTTGTGTAGACCAAAAAAATTGGTGATGGGATTGATTAGAGATGTGGTTGATTGGTGATGTGATGGGTTGGTGATGTGATGAATTGGTCATGCAATTCATTGGTGATGTAGTTGATTGGTGCTGTAATTGGTTGGTGATGCGATTGGCGTTTTGGTTGATTGGTGATTCGGATGATGATGGTGGTGATGATGATGGTGATGATGATGATGATGATAACCATGTTGAACAGCCAAAAACTTCAGAACCTCCTGATTTTTGCCAGTCTATACATCAAACAAAAACAATTGCAAAACGTGCAGTTTTCAAAAATTTTCAACATTTGATTCCGAACAACGATGCGAACGTGCGAGTTTTCAAAGGTTTTCATGTCCAAATGTTTTTAACAACCCACGTTTTTGAAACTTCCAACATCTGATCTTGAAAAACGAAATTTCCAACGTCTGATCTTGAAAAACGTCGCGAAGGTCTTTCTGAGAAATCTCTCCCAAATGTTGTTGTTGTTTTGGTTGTCATTGGTTTTGCGATTTTTGATGGTTGTTGTGTTTGTTGTCGTTGTTGTGGCTGTTGTTGTTGTTGTTGTTGTTGTTGTTGTTGTTGTTGTTGTTGTTGTTGTTGTTGTTGTTGTTGTGGTTCTTGTCGTTGTGGTTGTTGTTGTTGTTGTTGTTGTTGTTGTTGTTGTCGTTGCTGCTTTGATTTTATGTTGTTGGTGAGGCGCGGTGATTGGTTTTTGATGGATGTTCTCATGGTTCGATAATTTGGTTTGGAAACCATGCATGCTAGAGGCGGAAGGCCACAATTTGCCTGGTTCGTTGGAAAAGATGATCCGTTCAAATCACATGCAAAAGTAGATCCATCGAATTTTGGATAACTGTGCAGGCCTTTGGGTGAACATGACTGCAGCCCATTGACGAAGATGGAAAAAACACGCAATTTAACAACGTTGGTTGTGTTTGATAGTTTCAATTTGTTGGCTTGCTGTATAAGCTGACTCGGGGAATCCAAACCAGAAGAATTGCCTTTTCTCGTGATTATTGAGCCGAAAAATGTCAAAAAAGGGTGCGGGTTTTCGTCTCTTTTTTTTCGTATTTTGGGGAATTTATTGCACAATGGGATAATGTTATTTTCATTATTATTGGTAGAATCATCATCATTGTTGTTATTAATATGGTTAAAATTGTTATTAGTATCATTATGACTATGCATTGTGTTAAATCATTGTCGACACAATTATTTTTGCATGTGAATCCTTCTTTGAAAACATATGCAGACCGGGTTATCCTGACCCTGTTGCAGTTTGCGCGCTAGGCCATGTGGGCGATTTGGTTGGGTTTTTCCATGTACAATGGTTTTGATTTGCAGTGTTCAGGCCTCAGTTTGAACAGTCTGGAAACATGTGTTTTGAAAAATTCTGTGTGCATTGCATGTGGCTCTTGGAATGTAATTGTACCCCTGTTTTTTACAGCGCTGTACTTGTTGTGGATTTCATTGCAGTGGCATCATGTTTCCTGTTCTGTGGAGGGGCATTTCGTAAGAACACAGCACTCGACAATGCGCAGACAAAATTCACGCAAACCACGTTGTGACATGCTGATTTTTTGTACGTCGAATTCCTCTGTGCCTTCATGTGGCTATGTGCATGCCTTCTGCTTTTTCGTGAGGCCAACAAGAAATATCAGTATTCATGTTTTGTTTAAGGACCAATAGCACAGCTGTTGTGTAGTATTGCTGATGGCGATGTAGAAAAATGTTTGATGGCTAAGTGCTACGAGTACCACAGAAGTGAATAGTCATGGTGGAATTTTCGTAAGATAGTGTGAGCTCCAGGCCGGGTCAAGATCCCATTCAAGTTGTGTTCCTGGAGGTACCATTGGTGCATGCTTGGAGTTTCACGAAGTTGCCAACAGAATCTCAGCGTCCACGGCGTTTGCGAGGCTACAGCATCACCCCGAGCAGGTCTGAAGTGATCTTAAATTCCGATGGATTGCCTGAAGAATGGGCAGATTTGGCCAAATCTGACCATGATCCTGCGCTCTGGGAGGAGGATGGTGTAGTGCTGGGCAAAGGAGCCTTCGGGGTGGTTGCACGCGGCATCAATACGGAAACTGGTGAGCTAGCCGCAATCAAACGGATCTCTCCAACCCACAACCTAGCAGTAGCTACAGCCAAAAATGAAGTGGAGGCTGCTACCGCTCTAGGTGAACATCCGAACATCGTGCAAATGAAAGCGTATTTCTTGGCGGGGGAAGAGCATCGCGAAGCGGTTTTGGTCTATCGTTTGGCGTTGGGAGGCGATCTGCAACAATGGATCAACAAGCAGCATGGCAATTCCTTCAGTGTGGATTATGGCAAACCCAAATTTACAGATGAGGCACTCAGAATCATGAGACAGCTTGTTGCTGCTTTGCAGCACATACATAGCAAGAACATTCAACACAGGGATCTAAAGCCAGCCAACATCTTGCTGAGCGCTGGCTGCACTGCATTGATTGCAGACTTTGGTATTTCTTTGGTGAATCGATCTTCTCAACGTGTTCAGGGACTTGGGCATGCCGCTCTGGGTGATTTCTATTTCACGGATGTCGACTCATTGGTCACCAAGGACCAGCAGCATGGTTGAACGTGATACTTCATGCAATGCTGTGGCTGTCACTGATGCTGTGGTGTTTCTTTGATATCCATCCCTAGGGATGTCTGAATCCTGCCTTTGGTATGTCTATACGTCAAGGCCTAAACAGACCATGATCTTTTCCAAACGTGGGATTGATATCTATGGTCCACAGTACACATACAAACAAACACGATAATACAGTTCTTTTAGATTGTTACAATAGGACCAACCATGTAAACGTAGATGACAAATCTATTCAAATTATACATGTAGAAATGCAATGACTACTATGTTCAAGCATTCTCTAATCATTGTGACTGTGTTGAGAGGTGTGAAACTTTCCTGGGAAGGAGCTTCCGTATAGTTTGGACGACGACATCTATTCCTTGGGAGAAGTCTTCGTCCGCATCCTCTACGGTCGCTACGCCACGGGTGGTGACTTGCGCCGTTTCGTGGAGGGAGCTTCGGTGCCTTCACAGCCGCTTTCTCTGCTGAAAGAAATGCTGGATCCGCGCAGCGAACGCTGCAGCCTGGCGCATGCGGCACAGGTCTTGGATGATCTTCGCTTTTCACCCAAGCCATCCGAGCCACGGCCTATTGTGATGAGCATGTTCTTAGGCATTGGAAGCGTGGCCACGGTCAGTGCTGTGCTGAGTCATTTGAGAAGAAAAGAGTTTCGGAAGAAAGACATGTCCATCTTCTCCAGGCAATCGAAACTCCAGGCCAGCTTCTGTGTGGCCCAGGCGCAAGGAGAACGCGCTTCCCTGCAGGACTATTATTGTCATGCGCGGATTCCTTGGGAGATCCATCCAGGTGCACGGTCTTGGCGATTGCTCGGCATCTTCGATGGCCATGGCGGAAAGGACTGCGCGAAGTTCGCCGCGCAGTTTCTTCCCCACGAAGTGCGGCGCATGTTGCGTGAGAAGGAAGAGAAAGCGTCCGAGGCAAAGAATCTGCTGAAAATTTGGTAAGTTGTTGGTACCCCCAGTGTTTGATCTGGAGATTTCATTTGCAATCATTTTGCATGTCTTGAGATGTTGCTACAGCTCGCAGGTGGAATCCTACGACCAGCTCTGTTCCATTGCTGCTCCTGCTTTGCAACAAGCACTGGAGAGCTTAGACCAGCTCTATGTCAAGTTCAGAGCGAAGAAGAGCAACTTGGACCTTTGCGGTGCCTGGGCTTGCAACGTGTTGCCTTGAACATGTGAGTGTTCTACTGAGCAAAGTTCCCACAAGGGGCAGGTGAATTTCAGTCCAGAAAAAATCAAAAATCAATCAGATCAGATATTGTCAGATTCTCATCAGATCAGGCACAACATCAGATCCGTCAGAGGTACAACAGCCTCAGTGGCGCTTCTATGTCCGGATGGGCAGCACGCGGTGTTGTGCAACATCGGCGATTCGCGTGTGGCCTGCGTGGGCGATTGGACGGTGGTCGCGCACAGTGGACACCTGCCGTGGGGGACGCCTGGGTGCGTGCTGACCCATGCGCATCGCGTCACAGATCCCAAGGAGATGGCGCGCATCGATGCAGCAGGTGGTGGGTGGTGGGAGAGAAACAAGGGGCGTGTTCGATGCTTAGAGATGCTTAGAGATGCTAGGGGTAATGGGATCTTAGGGATATTTTAGGTAGTTGTATGAGATGGATTGTGACCTGACGCACAATCGTTTCAGGGATTCTGGAGGGATCAAAATGTGTTCTTAGCCGAATGTGAATTCATATTGGAGAGTTCCCATCCATTGAGACAAGGCACCTGTCAATCTGCAAGTTGATAATTGCAACCACTATATATTGGTTATTATGTGGGAGATATCTTCAGGACCAGTCACGTGGTCCAGCAACATTCTACAGAGCGCAGGGCAGTGAATCACCAGGGTGGAAGACTGTAGGCAACAAGTGTCCACTGATCATCATGCGAGGACTGAGTTGGCTTAGCCATCCATCCCCTCCTGGCAGCATGATGCAATTTGTCAAATTGCTTAAGATTTTTCTGGGTTGTTGAAACCATCAACCAGTCTCTTTGGGGTTAAGGGGGTTCGACTAGCACAATCAATGAAGCAATATCACTTGTATATGATCGTCCTAACGTCCTATATCTCTTCCACTGTTGGAGAATGTTCCACTTATGTTCCACTTATGTTGGACTTATATCTCTTCCACTTATGTTCTTCCCAAATGCTTTGATACCGTGGGTCAGGGGGCTTCGTTGAGTACGGGGCCAACGGACACCGCGTGAACGGCGTCCTGGGCGTGTCGCGCGCCATCGGCTACTGCGGCATCCGAGACTTCGCCGAGCTGGTGCCCTCCCTGTCCGACAGCGTGATCCTGCGGCGAGATCCTCACAGCCCAGCGTTGCCTGGGGGGAAGGGTCTCCCTGGGGGTGGGGGAAGGGTCTCCCTGGGGGTGGGGGAAGGGTCTCCCTGGGGGTGGGGGAAGGGTCTCCCGGGGAAGGGTCTGGGGGAAGGGTTGGGAGACTTGGAGTGGTCAAGTGTTGACTTTGATGACTTTGATGAGTTGGTAATTATCGAAGTAAATGGGAAGGTCACCTCAGGTGGAATGGTTTGATGTGATGACTTGTATTTTTTCTGTGGTGGTATTATGCAAGTCATGGTTGTATGGTATATTATATGAACCGACTGCGTGTTCATGGGATTGGTGCCCAAGCTTACTATCATGCCAAAATCATCATTTTGAGGATTGGAAAACGCACATTTTTTTGGGTCGAGTTGAGGGCACAGAGATACGGAGAATACTTGACCCCTACCATGCCATTCAAGGCACTTCCTGGTGGTCATAGCTCTCGGTTCAAGGTCTGGAAACTGGAGATCTTTCTTCAGCCCTTCACTGACAACATTTTGGAAAACCTCAAGATTCATCTTTGAAGAATCTCTATTCGATAGAGATGCCACGATAGGACATGTCTTGGGTTGCTTCATCTCCCATTCTTTTCGTTTGTGAAAGGCCCTTTGTTATAGAGTATCTTCAGACAAGACGTCAGGAATTGAATCACGCCGGTTTTTGATAAGTGATCTTCCTTGATGCATCCTGTCATATCCGCTTTCAAGGATGGCCCTGCCAGTGGGCCCCTCCTGGCTGTCCCCAGGTTGGTGGCCCTCTCCAGTGACGGACTGTTTCGGAGCCAGAAAGATCACGAGGCCCCGAGGGTGCTGGTTTCTCATCTTGCATCAGCTGACATCGTCCGTGAGTTAAATACGGGAGGCACTATACACGAAGATTTAGTTCTCGGCAGTTCTATAATTCCGGCTGCGGCATTGTAGAGGGCACTTGCATTGTGGCTGACTGTTGGTTGTGATTGTTCTTTAAACCTCATGGATTGTGATCGGCATATTGGCAGTATTGGCAGTTCTAGTGAAAACGCGTATGTTCGTTCTTTTTGGCAAATGCACATTTGCGCAAGCAGGCATCCTGTGCTGGTGAAACCATTAGGCATTGTGTGTTTCTGGATAGAAGATGGGCTATGCCTCCAAGCGATGTGTGAAGGCCAATGTGTGTGGTCAAACAAAGGCATGTATGTGTTCGTAGGAGAAGGTGCCTTCTCAGACAAAGGAGTCGCTTTCAAGAGAAAAAGATCCTGTTTTCACGCTTTTGACGGACCACAAATTCTGTTGCAATACAAGGCAGAGACGTGGTGGAAAAAGGTGGATTTTCCATCACCGATTCGTCCATAGCTGAGGGAAATGCCTCCTTATGGTTCATCGATCCTAAGTACTGTAGGTCTTAACCCTGGGAATCACTTCGTAATCGTTTGGCTCCTACCAGTGTCAGCAGGGTACCGGGTACGGTACCGCTTTGCAGATGAGCATCTGTGAGGGAGCAGTTGTAAAAGCCTTATTTGCAATAACACTACGGATGATTTTTTTCATGGAGGTTTGCAAATGCCGCTGGGGCTTTCCCGGTTGAGCACCGTCTCAGCAGTTCGTGCGGTTGGAGGCAGAGGAAATCTTCAAAGAAGTCGCAAAAGCAGAAGGTGCCTGGAACGCACTAAACTACACTCCAGGGTTTGACATGCTTGAGCTGTTTCAAACCCCAACTGGTTTCCAGGTGTGGGTTATTTGTTGAGATGATGCTATCCGGTCTTGTTGAGATTACCCTCTGTTGAAAATGGGATGTTCTGATCAATCCAGCAATTTCCTTCCTACAGTGGTGGGTTCTCGCTCACGGTGGTTCACTGTTTGATGTGTGTCAAACTAAGTTGTGACCCTGACAGTGATCAGCTGGTCGCCACGGACGTTTGTTGCTATTGAATCTGCTATTGATGCTATTGCTCCCGCACCAGAGAATCACCGAATGTCTGTCACCAAGCAATCCCTGCAATGGAGTGTCAAGATGATATTTGCTCACAATTGGACGCACTGAGAACTGGACAGTACTTTACTTCATGTCTGGGGCTGTGTTTCTTAATTTCGTTCCTGTCAGATGCTTCCTGAAGGCTACTCTTCTTTAGAGAAGAAAGTGGAAGATGCGTTAGACGCAGCGGGCGGCGGAGTCGCATGCAAGAACAAGGCTGGGAACGTGGATTCACCGGTGCCAAAATAATGAAGCACAAAGCCAACATAGCACGCCGTATGTCACCTTGATTGCCAAGATGAAGTTGCTGTAGCTCATATACCACGGATTTCAGCAAAATAATGCCAAGTGGCGAGTCGTGATGATATATGTAGTGTTTGTCTATCAATAAATCAAACAATCAATCAGTCAATCAATCAAAGCAGGCACACCATACCTCACCTTTATTCCCAAGATGAAGTCACAGTACCTTACATACCATTGATAGCAATGAGGTGGTAGCGTAGGGAGGTAGTTGTAGTCATAACAATGCAACGTAATGTCATGTGATGTAATACACTGCAATGTTAATGTAATTCTGTCTACTGCAGTGCATGGTATTGTGATCTCATGCTTTGAAAGGAAACGTACGCTATTGTGCCCAGATGTGCTGTAATGTAACCCAATGTACAGGAATGTGCGGTTCTGTATGGTCTGTACTGTACTGTATCCTGTGTATAGTGTGTCCTGCGTGTCCCAAATGTGGCCTCCTGGCCTAGCCCCTGCTACAACCAACCTGGAGGAGTGGGATCAGTGTCCGCCAGGACAATGCGACTCTATTGGCTTGTTTGCTTCCAAAGTTGGGCTCCGAGGCGCCGAGACCGGACGAGTCCAGGAGGGGAGACCAAGCAGCCACGTCTCGTGGTATCCAGGAGACCAGTCATAACCAGAATGGAACAGAGATGCAGGGCATCCTCATGTTTTTTTGGCAAACCAACTGGTTTGTTGCAAAAACTAGCTTGCAAGAAGTCAGTTGTATCCATCACTATTGGTAGGATAAATGAGCTTATCACGAATTGTTGCTCCTTGAAGCGCACTGATTGCGGGTTGGTGCAGGGGGTAGGAAACAAGGTACCCTTTGTGGAACATCAGCGAGTGCAACCATCAACCATGGGATATCCATCCTATTGCGTATACTTCCGTAATCTGTGCTGGTGCCGCTGGTGGCTGGGACACGTGTAGATAAACAGACACACACACACACACACATCTGCGGACAACCCGGACTGATCCGACAGAGTTTGGATCTTTGAACCACGGGGAAGCTGGAAAAGGAGCCAGGATAAAAATTTGAGGAAAATAAATACTGAATCCCAGGTAGCCCTGGCTTCTTCTGTGCCTAGTATGTAATGCCTTCTTCTTGGCGTCCCCGCAAGGTTTGAGAAGATGTCCATTGTGAAGGATTTTGACGCCTGATCCTTGAAGCATTTCCTTGTTGATTCTATGATACTCCATTGTTTATAACTTCATCGGTTTACTCTTGCATCCTTTTTCATCGTAGAAGGATGATTTCCTGTACATACATCATTTCCGGAGTTTTTAAAGATCATGTTAGACTTGCCGTGAGATCGTGGCCGGTTCCGTCATGTGGTCCTGACAAAGGCATCAGGTCTTGCAGACAGCTGTCCATTGCGGTGCTGAAAAAGCTTCGATGCCATTCTTGCCGGTCATTGGTTGAAGGGTGATGCATTCAGGTAGAGTTGTCACAAGAGGATGACCTGGCTGTACAACAAGCTACTTTGATCATCCGAAAGGTACAACCAAGCAGTACTAAGTGGACTGCACGAAGCTGTTCACTGGTGATTTCAATCATAGCATGGTCCCGGGCCCCGGGTGTGTTATTGCTTGCACGGAGATAGGTGCCAGGGCGCCATCTTGTCCTGTCGATGGAGGGGACTGCATTCCGTGGCATGGGACCAAATATCAAGCCGAAATCAAAGATTCGTTTCATTAGAATACTGTATGGCATCAAACATTTGGTGTTAGAATCGTGGGAATCGCGAGCTCTCCAGTTCATGGTATTTGACAGCTCAAGGCTGAAGACAAGTCAGTGACATTGTGACACCACTCCGACTTCACAAATCCCCGGAGTACAAATGTGAGGAGGGCTCGGCTGGCCGCTGATCATTTTGGCTCTTGGTTCTCAGCTGGGTAGGGTCCCAGCTGCGCCATTTGCTCAGGCCATCAGGAGATTTCCCAATTTCTAGGCCCAAGGACATAGTTAAACGGGGGTTTCTCAAAATCAGGGTATCCCCCCCAATCATCCAATATCAATCATTTCTAGTAACAAACCAACCAATGCGGAGAAAGTGAGTGATATGTCTCAATTCTAGACTCATTCAGCTGTTTCGTGCAAGTTTTTGAGGGAACCGAATGCGTAGCGAGCGGTTCCCGTTCGTACTCTGGGGGTCTGGGCCCAGGCCTGTGTTCAGCAATATTCACCCATCTTTTCAGTCCTGTCGCAACACTTCGCGTATGTGGCTTTCGTGATTTCAAACATCACCAAACGGATTGGTAGCGATGCATCAGGTTTGCTCAGTGTGCAGAATGTGCCGTAGAAATGTTCCATGAGCCCATCCTAGAAAAGTCTCCTTCAACATCGCACTGCAAGAGTCTTGCATCGAAGTGTTTTGCAAGCCTTACTAACAAGCCCTGCCAGATTGTCTTTTGCGAGCGTCTTACGAGAGTGTCCTAAAGCAATGTCTCACAGGAGTGGTTTGCAAGAGTGGCCTAGAAGAGTGTCATACCAAATTGTGGTACAAGAGTTTCTTATAGCAAGAGTGCCTCACAAACGTTTCTCACAGTCGCCATTTCAAAGTTTTCCCGACAAAAGTGTCCAGCAGCAGAATGTCCTAGAAAGTCTTAGTCTACAAGGGAGCTGTCTTGGAAGAATCTCCAAGAAAGTCTTATTGCACCAAGGTTGTCTCAGCCTGAGACTTCAGGGTGCCAACGTGCTCTGAAAGAGTTTCTCCCTACAAGACTGCCAAGCTCCTTTATCGACATCAATGCCCAGCCTAGATCCATCCCCAGCACGGCCCAGTGCCCAGCATAGATCTGGTAGGTCCGTCCAGTTAAAAGTGTCCTTGAAGGGTGTCGCAGCTCAAGTGCCACAAGAGTTTCCTGCAAGATTCTCCCACAAGCGCTGTGTCGTTGTGCCTGCCCAGTGAGAGTGAAGTGTGTCCCGCAAGAGTCCCCTATGAAAGTTTCACACAACAGGGTCTTACAGGTGCTTGGAGTTTTTGGGAATGATTTGCAAGAGTCTAATTGTTCCCAATGGAGATGGATTTGTATGTGTGAGTGGCTTTAACCGGGTTTGGGTCTTGCTTAGGAAGGATGCGCGATCGTCCTAAATGTTGCAACCCCAAGACCATGGTGGCGTCTCAATCTAGCAATCATCGTGTGAGGCTTGGGATAGAACCATGGACCAAATGACCTTAATTCTTGATTGCTTTTGTACACTTTTGCTTCCAAAAGCTTTGCCTGGGATAACCCCAAAGTGGAAGAGCATACCTGGATAGCCCCTGTTTCAAGAAATTGGGATAGCCAGATAACCCCAAATTTCATGTGAAGTAGGCCACCTGGCTGGGTAGCAGCAGCCTGTCAGCTATTGCCAGGGCCATGAATGCGGGAGGCGGGGGCCTGGGTTTGGCTTGCTGTTCGTCGCCAGTGGTAGTTCTGAGGGGCCGTTCATTTCTGAGGGTGAGCATCCTTCAAACAGTCGAACTTGAAGTTTGAAGGTTTGTGAATGGTTACTGGTTGGTGATCAACTTAAGTGAACTGCTGTTTGAATGGTGACAAGTTGACCCCAAGGTGAGGCCTGGCGCTAGGCTTTGGTAATCACGAGCAGAACTGGTCCATCTGCTTGTGCCGGTCCGTTGTTAAGTGACCAAGGGGAAATTCATAACCCCAAACCCCAAGAGCCCTAAACACAAAAAATCACTGCGGATACAATACCAATTTGGCACCATGTTAGGTTTCACAACATTCTCAATTTTCTGTTGGGCCAACCATGGGGCTCTTTTTCTAGGAACCTGTGTAGAAACCCTGGATTGGGAATCTCTACTTTTTTTGGGGGCAGGGGTCTGACACATTTGGTAGAGATTACTTTGATGAAAGTTGAGACTTCCAAGTTTTGGGACGCAGATTGCAGGACGCCATTTCGCCGGCGGAAGTCCCTGGGGCGGATATGGAGGCAGGTCTTCTCGGGGAACGTCGGCTCCCCGAGCGGTAAATGATCTTTGGTCCATATTCAAAGTATCAGCAATATGGAAGGGTCATCTTGATGGGTCGATAAAGGATGGAGCTGTCCCATTGTTAATTTGATTTAAATTGACATTACATACTTGATTTGCAATCATAGCAATGTTGATTTTTGATTGCCATGTTGAGTTCCGTCACAAGCAAAATCCAAGGTCACTTGGAATGTTTGCCCACTTCCAAACAGAGAAATGGCTCGGTCGGTTTTCTGCCCTTCCTGGTGCCGGGAGTTTCACTGTTGATCTCAGGTGGGCACTATGACCCTCAGGTGCCACGGTTCCGGAAAACTGCAGAGTGGTGCCACACCTCGGTTGTCCTATCTGAGCAAAATGGATGATCATGTCTTGGCGCTTCATAGCCTTGTTGTCCAAGACAGCGTTTTTGTCCCTTGGAAAATTCTGCTTCAGTTCCTTTCCGTTTGGCTTTTGTTCAGTGGGAGCTGATTTTCTCACTGGCGTACATGCGAGAATATATATATATATATACATGCATATATATATATACTTACATATAGGCACACACATTTTTATATCCCATCAGTTCATCAGCTTTTCACGGATTCCTGTTTGCACGACCATCGACATTGGCTTCAGGGTTGGCAGGGACAGGAGGGACAAGGTGCCTCCGGCTACGAGAGTCAGGCGGGTTCTTGGAGGTTTCTGTTGGTCGGTGGTTGTGATACAGATCTCGAACCAGTGGCGCAAGACGGGACAGCGGGATTCCTACATTTTGAAGAAGTGCCATTCAACGATCTGATGCATATATTTGATTGCAATACTCCCAGCTTCATCTCAGCAAGATGGTCGTGAAGTCTCATGTCTGATAGGTATGCACTCAACAGCAACCTGTAGGTCAAACCTTTGCGAGCAGGTTTTGCACACCGCTCATTCTTTGGATCACTGCAGCCGTTGTACCACATTTTTTCAAGCATGAGCCAAATCAATCCGTAGACTATAAGAACTTCCAACTTGAAAGCAAGAACATGTGGGTAAGAGTGAACCCCAACATCCCAAGAAAACTAGGTGGAAGTTAAGTTCGACAGAAGCCGAACTGATCCAACATGATGTCTCGTGCCATAACTGAGCAGTCGGTTTTCCTGGTCTCCCAGCCATGGCCAGCAATCACAAGTTGGTGTGCGCGCGTGCTGCGCGGCAACAATTTGGTGGTGCCTTCCAACGCGCTGTTCGAGACTATCGCTGGGCCAAGTTGTCTGCTGCGACCTTGAAGGGTTTGGACGCCTACCTTCCGGATGGTCTCTCGTTCCTCCCCTTGTCCTACCTCTATGACGATGAAGTGGCTCGTTTCGCATGGGAGGGAGCTGTGATGAAGGAGAACCAAGATGCTCCTGAACGGCAGAGCAGCTTTCGAGTCATGGCCAGAACACGGCCGTTGCAACCGGAGGAGGTGGCTGCGGCTATTGACCAGCCGCTGTTGTACCACTGGAATTAGTCTCCCCTGGGGGGAGTTTCATGAGGATAAATCTGGGCTTTTTGTCAGCAATATCGTGGTGGTTGCTCACGAATCCTCCCCGCGATAATGAAGTCGTTCAGCAGTGATTCAAGATCTAAATCATCACCTCTGGGTTCAGCAATGATTCGAGATCACCACTGCCCCAGGTGGATTCGAAACTCTACGAGTCCTTGAGCTCCGAGGGGGGAAATCACTCCATCATCGTACACGATGGCCGAGTTCACCGAGATGGGCGGACCATCTACACCAATCATTCACGCTTCTGTTTGGATGGCGTCTTCCCCCAAGATGCAGGCAACGAGCAGGTTTACAAGGCGCGGCATTTGGTGACATTGAGATACACTGATATCATCATCAGTAAGATTTTGATTATCGTTGTTGTGATGTTGTGATATGATTTTTGGCTACGTTGCCCAGTGCTTCAACGCCTTGAAGCAAAGCCCCGATGTCTTCAGTCCTGTGGACACCCACAAGCTGTCCCGGAAGTGGGACATTGGCGATCGTTTGGTTCATTAGTATCCCATGTTGTTCAACCCCATGGAGTCTCTTGACTATATAATATCTTATTAAGTCATACCTGACAAACCCAACCTGCTGCATGGGCAAGTTTATAGGTTCAAGTGACTGTGAATATAGATGGATATGGATGGATATAGATGTATATATATATAGATGTATACATATATATATATAGATATATAGCTATATAGATATATAGATATATAGATGTATATATATATATACATAAATATATCTATATATATATATATTTAGAGGGATATGGTCATACCCCAACCTTCGATACCTCAACGGGTTTCCCATGTCTGGTCCCAGGACGCAGCCCAGCCCCTGCTGCGATCGGCCTTGGATGGCGGTCGATCCACGCTGATTTTCTTCGGTCAGACGGGCACTGGGAAGACCTACACCGCGAAAGGAGTCCTGGAGGCTGGACCACACCATGATGCGCCAGGTTGGCAATCAGCCATCAATGGTTGATTAATTAATGTTGGTTTCTGATTAGTATCTACCTGTTGGTTTCATCTATTTTCATTACTTTAGGGGGGGTTACACTAATCAGAAACCAACATTAATTGTATCTCGGTGATTAGTAGTGGTTGATGTATTGGTTGATGGTTGACGAGTAGTGGTTGATGGTTAATGTGGCTGGTCATTTCATTCATATCAAGAACGCCATGATTGGGTATGATTCATATGGATGTTTCTTAAAATAGGGGACCCCAAAAAATGGTTGATTTATTGTTATAAATGTTTAGGGTGAATGATGTGGGGGACCTGTATTTTGAGAAACCCTCATATCATTTGTCAGCCATTAATCACCACTAAAAATCAGGAGCAAGAAAGAGTGTGCTTCTGAAGCATCACGACTTGGATTGGACGGACATGGATTTGATGACCATCTTGAAAATGATTTTGGAAACATTTGAAGGGAGATGGAGGCTTTCATCTTTTGACTAGGATGACGGTACTACCATAGTACATTTCATTCGTAATTTGGATACCAGAAATGGAGGTGCCCCTAAAGCGTGCCAACAATGACAATCACCTATCGAAACCGTGTTTTCTTGAAGCCGATATGAATGCTGTCATTGTGAAGAAATGGATGGCAGCGGTCCTCAAGACATACCAACATTTCCACATACGCGTGTGACAGGTCATGTCCCAGGAGATCTTCTCTGAGGCGAATTGCACCGTGACGTTGTGCTGTTACGAAATGGCCGGCACACGCGGCGGCCGTGAAGCCTTCTTCGATCTGCTGGCAGATCGGCAGCAGGTGAAATGCCTCACAGGAGAGGATGGGAACGTGCACGTACGAGGAGCTCGCCAGGTGAAGCCTTAGGGAACTGAACGGGCCATGGGTGGCGAGTCATGCGCTGTGGGGAGAAACATCCACTGACTTCATGAAATGGACAGGTTGTTATCATCAAGGCAGGTTGGAAGAAAGACAACCTCCCAATATTTTCACCCAGAACCCTTGAACTGGGAATCTACACGTTTTAGGGGGTGGCCAGGGGTTTGATAGAGGGAGTGGATTCATCGGGAGATCTTTTAGCTAACTCCAAAGCTAACTGGTGAAAGGGATGCCTTGCCAGGAATTCCAGCAAGAGGTCATCGTGCCATTTTCCCGTTCTGTCACTTCTCCCATTCATCAATGAAGCATCCATCAACCCATCAATGGTTCATCAACTTCTATGAAACAATCAACCATCAATCAATTGTTCATCAACCATTATGTCAAATTCTTCATCAACTTCTATGAAACTCCAAAGATTTCCCAAGTCCACTGATCACTTTTCACCAACTCTCCCTGGTGCCTTCGTGGAAGGCGCGCCTTGCCGCGTGCCTTGTGCTACCTCCAGGTGCCCTGTCGCAGTCGTGAAGAGCTGGACGATGCCATGGCGATGGCCTTCGCGTGGCGTTCCTCCGAGTGCACGGAGCGAAACGAGGCACTGCCAGGGCTGCCAGGGCGCCGAGGATGGCATGGGGAAGGATGCTGGTGACATGGTGGCGATGGATCATAGGGGTTGGTGGTTGGGGTTAATGATGGCTAATATGGCTGAATGGTTTTGAAAGCTGGTATTGAAGGATGATAGTGCTAGGGTCAATGATGGTTGCGAATCGAGATGGTTAGAATGTTTGTTAATAGTGGTTAATGGTGGTCGGATTGATCTGTGAGATGGTGGTGACCGTTGAGGAGTTTGACAGTTCCAGAGTCAATGGCGCAGCCATGTATCCACCACTGTTCGGGCAAGAGACTTGTTTCTGAGGGAGTTCTTGAGACGATCTGGACAGTTCTGGAAAGGTCAGTCACTGATTTCATAACCAACCAGGGTCCACCCTGGATGTGTCCACCTTTCAGTTAGATCGCAGAAAGGGCATCCCTTTCGCGAGGCCTCCTCAAGGTCCCACTGCATCTTGGAGTTGCACTTCCAGCCCTTGGGGAAACCGATTCCAGAGGAGGAGCTTGCACCGCTTCCGGGGCTGCTGCGCATCGTAGATTTGGCCGGATCCGAAAGGAACTTCGAGACCCAGATGCACAGCAGGTCCATGGCCGAACGAGGTGAACCTGGGGGTTTTGGGTGGCCCAAAATGTCGGCATTCTGTGGTGGCACTGGCACAGTGCACCCTACAGCCAGTGTGTTTTTTTACATTTTTTACTTGTTTTCGTTTTGTCTGCTGTGTGCGGTGGAAGCGTTGAGGAACTGACCGGTCAGGAGTTGTGCTCGGATTTTTTCGTGGGTATGCAGGGATTGCACGGGTTTTTGCAATGACGCTTGCTGTGCTTGGAGTTGGGTAGGTATGGGGTGAATTGAGATGGGGTTTCAATGCGCAATGCTGATGAGCCACGCCAACTGTTGATGATGCTTATGTCGGCCCAATTCACCATGTTACATGTTCTGTACAATTTCTTGTTCGGACCAGTTTGCAAAGGAAAGCCAAGAGAATGTAAATAGGATAAGAAGCCAACTCAACGAGATTTCGGTTGTCCCAACTGAGCAGGATACCGATGGTTGGGAATATCCAATTCAACTGTTGATTGATGCAGGATATCGTGCTACCACTTGGAATTTGTGGCCGTTGAGTTATCCCAAAATAAGTTTCCATAAACAACAGGATCAACAATATTTGCCATTTTTTGGCAATCATGAGCCATTACGGACCATACTGTGAAGTTTCGATATTTGCCTGACTACAGTTTGAAACCATAAAATGGCTGTCAACCAATCACGGTTCCCAATCGACAAAGTGCATGAGTGGCTGAATTGAAAACCTTCAGGCGGGCTCATCAACTACTCCTTGCTGATGTTGAAGGAATGTGCTCGGGTCATGCACAAGCGGATGAAGGGTGACACAAGCGAGGAGTGTGGCTGGTGTGGGGCGGTCCAAACACTTGGCGAAGGGAACTTCTATCACATCACTGGTAAGCATTTTGCTGCCTACCCTGGTTCCCTGGTTGTTTCCCCAAGCATTTCTTTAACCATGGGGCCACCCATTGCAGGGCCGTTGTGGCCGTCCAAGTTGGATCTGTGAGGACATCCATGTGCCGTTTCGCCGCTCGCGGCTGACCCACCTGCTGCGGAGCTCCTTCACGGATCCGAGTCACAGCACCACAGTGGTGGCCACGTTGTCGCCTTCCCCGACAGATGTGGAGCACTCGTTGAACACGCTGCAGCACGTGGGGATGATGCGCTCTGCCCGGGCCTGGGAACCCGAGAACGGTGTCTTGGAGCAGTGAATCACCAGGAGCTTCAAACAGTGGGTGCTTTCAAACAGTCGCGTTTTAGCAGTTAGTGTAATCAGCTTTGGGGCCTCTGGTGGTCAGCATGCGTCACACAAATTATGATTCAAGCAGTGAGTCCAATACGAGCCAACCAACAAGACTCGGACATTCATCAAAGCAACTCTATGAAGCATTGATTTTGCAAATTCTGATGGAACTGAGTTGTGAACGCTCAGGTGGTAAACTGCCAGACATTTTCCTCAAATGACACGGAATGAAACACCGAGACGACAACCCACAACGAAGTTTCTGAGGGTCATTGCTTTCAAGTATCGTTGGTCACAATATTTGTTTGTTTTGTTTTTGTTTTTGACGTTGTTTCAAATTTGCCAAAAGAATCCTGTGCAGTTCTGCACCGTGCGTTTCTGTGTAGTTTGCGTGACTTTCAGTGTTTTTGGCGGATGGTCGGATGGTGGTCATCTTTACAGAGCCACCAAATGCGAGCGACCAGCTTAGGCTTGGTAACATTATTGTCACATACAACTCTCAAATCGTATCATCTGCAGTCAGACAGCATGGTCGCTTTTGAAACCTTTTGTGAACCATTGACCGCACCCTGGATCATTGCTGACCGTACTCAATGGCTCATAAAAGTCATAAAAGTCATATATCATAATGGTCAATGTTTATCAACCATGGCGATTAACCATGGTCATTAACCATTTCTGATGCCTGGACCGACCTGGTGCCGAGGTGAAGCGCCCCTGGGTGCTGAAGCTCCGACCGTCGGAAGTGGCGGCTTCGAGGCCGTTCAGGGCCGTGGCCGGGCGCTGCACTCCAAGCTGCAGGATGCGCGAAAGGGGCAGCTGAACCTCCACGCCTTCCAGATGAAGACCCAGGCAGCAGCTGGCTGCTGCTGCTCCTGGTTGGGCGAACGCTTGGGATCCAGACGTTGGAACGGAGCTTGGATGCTGACACAGGTTTTCAGATGATCTTGGTGAATCTAGGATCATGTTGAGCTGAATTTTCAGGTGATGTATCAAGGGAACTCATCAGCCGTCACTCCACTGCCTTGAATTCCTGTGCCAATTCCATGGGTTTCATGGGTGTGTCTTTCGAGCTTGGGTGAAGATAGCTTCAGTATCCGAAAGCCTTGCGGATTTGTTTTGCATGTGCAGGCTGGTCCATGATTCGTGGCACCCCCATCCCCACAACTGTGGCCCATTTCAATAGAAAACTGCCCATCTTCTTTTGGATTACCACCAGGAATCGACAGCTCCTAATGGTTTGGTATGACCGTATGACCTACACTTCGTTTGATGTGCTGCCCATCAGGTGGGAGGAAGTATCATCAAGAAGTACGAAGGCGACACAGCCAAGATGGAGACCTTCATTGATGCCCGCTGGCATCGCGAGCTGAAGGCGGGTTCAACCCTGGCAGCGATGCTAGTGGGGAAAGCTTGGGTTGTAATCAACACGTCCTTAGAGGATGCATGTAATGGTAGATCCATATAGAGCGGTTATCAATATGGATCCACCATTAATAATGATAGCTGACCGATATTTCATAATATTTCAGGAAGATAGATGCGGTAATGATAACCCTGGATTGATGAACCCCTCGTTGATTAATAGGGCGTATTCCCCAAAAGCCTTGGTTTCCCATTAGAATGGTACCTGCCCAAGGAATAAACCGATGGAATTGATTGAGCCAGGGCTTCACATGACATGGTCGAGTCATCGCGGAATCGAAACAGCACACCAAGTCTAGTATATTTCAAAGATGTATTTATATATATATATACATACACGCATGTGTTTAAATAATTCAATTTACTATATATACACATGTGTTTAAATAATTCAATTTACTATCTCTCTCCGTATATTTATATACATATGTATATGTATATGTATATGTATATGTATATTTGCCAACATGATCTCTCTCTCTCTCTCTCTTTCTCTCTCTATAATGTATCTATGTGTGCATATATGTATACGCATATTTGCCTGCATTATATACAAATAGATAAATAAGTAAATGAATATGTAGATATATATGTATATATATATATATTTAAGCACATATGTATATGTAAATAAAAAATAAATAAATAAATAAATAAATAAATATATATATATATATATATATGTACACGAGCTCTTGTCTGTTTCTATAAACACAAAAGGCGTCATTTTTTGTTGGAACCCTTCATGTACTGACTGCCAAGCCTGCAGCTTGCAGCTGAAAGTGCAAGAGGACTGGCGCTGTTTGTCCGGAGATACAACAGCAGCCACCGTGGCAGCCACCAATCCCAAATCGGGCTTTCTTAATGTGGGGACACCCGAAGTTATGGCTGGTTTATGACTGTAAGTGACTAATAAACTAGGGGTACCACTATTTTAAGAAACACCCAAATGGTTGGTGGAGAGGTAGTCCAATGTGTTGCAATGATCCTATCTAAGGTCAAGTGGCAAGTGCAAAATCAGCTATATAAACAATGCAACGGCTAATTTGTTCTGCTCCACAGAGGGATTGGCTTCATCACGGGGGTCCCATGCTGCATGGCTACAAAACCAACGGTTTCAGGGGCGGTTTCCCGCATGCCAGGAGACCAAGTTGCCCAACTGGGGGACCAACCCAACTCCTCCACCGCTGTGCCCAGCCCCAGCGCTGCAGGACCTGTGGGTGCTGCGTGACGCGGACAACGAGGCGACGCAGGTGCTGAGTTCCTGGCGCCAGGAGCAATGGACCGCCTCCAAGGCGCACGACCTGCACCGCTGGGACGCTCCCACGCTGCAGAACTTCCTGAAGTCCTTGGAGCTGCCAGGTGGGGCCCACAGGTGGCGGTTGAGGATGGAGCCTGGTGGTTTCCAAGGAACCAGTGACCCAAATATGCGAAGAAATTTGGGGAAACTTGGGGCCTTGGCCTTGGAATCCGACCCAAGTTGCAGTCCGTAGAGTGGAAAACTACCCTTTGCCGCCTCACCATCCATGGCAGCTTGTTGGAGTACAATTCCCCGCACACTTTTCTTGTTGAGTTCTGAAGGCAGGACTTCTGATCCATATCCCCAGCCTTCTCCAAGCAGAACCTCCACCATCCAACAACTCAGCACATCCCAAGCCCCAGCGCCCCAGGTGATGTGAAGATCCCCTCCACGATGACCGGCGCGCAGCTGAAACGCCTGGGTTCCCGGGGCCTCCGTGCGCTGTGCAGCGACGAGGCCACGGCGGAGTGTCTGCAGCAGGGGCCGCCGGGG
>VSDK01023833.1:38757-54465 GCA_009767595.1 Symbiodinium kawagutii
TCTGCTGTTGTTGTTGTTGTTGTTGTTGTTGTTGTTGCTGCTGGTTGTTGTTGCTGTTGGTTGTTGTTGCCGTTGGTTGTGGTTGCTGCCGCTGTCGTGTTCTTTAGGTTATTCACATCTTAGGCCCGTCAAAAATCGTTGCGGTTTGATCATTCCCGTGGGAGCGGGGTTGAGAACCCCACCGGCTCTGCTTCCAGAAACCTGCCCCAAGTTCCTGGTGCTTCGGGTGGTTTTGTCCATCGTGGACGGACAAGACCTGGTTCTGCAATTTATCCAGTTGACAGATTGATACAAGTTCTGATCCAAAGTTGACCAACTTGCGACGAAATATCGCGAAGTTACGGCATTTTCTTTTCTTTCTGACTTGAAGGCGTCCCCCAAATTAGGCGGCCTTAAGTTCCTTTGCCACGTTAACCAATCAGATATGGATTTAGCTGTCAGAGTTCGGACAGCAAACTCTAGCTGCCCTTCCGAGAGATATTTGTATGAACCATCGGCAGTGGGTTCTGCATTGCCAGGTTTATATAATGTGCCATTCCGAACCATTGACACTTCTCAACCAACTGCCACTCATTTTTCCATCAGTCATTACGGATCAAGGACCCGCCTTGTTATTGCCACCAATACTACTAGTCGTCGTCATCATCATCATCATCATCATCATCATCATCATCGTTGTTATTGTTGTCATCGTTGTCATCGTTGTCATCGTTGTCATTGTCGTCATCGTCGTCATCGTCGTCATCGTCGTCATCATCATCATCATCGTTGTTATTGTTGTCATCGTTGTCATCGTTGTCATCGTTGTCATCGTTGTCATCGTTGTCATCGTTGTCATTGTCGTCATCGTCGTCATCGTCGTCATCATCATCATCATCATCATCATTGTCGTTTTCATCGTTTTCATCGTTGTCATCGTTGTCATCGTTGTCATTGTTGCCATCGTTGTCATCGTTGTCATCGTTGTCATCGTTGTCATCGTCGTCATCGTCGTCATCGTCGTCATCGTCGTCGTCGTCGTCGTCGTCGTCGACAACCATTTATATACTATCATGCACAATGATTGACCCAGCATTCGCGAACATCATCAGCAGTTCGTAGCAATAATCAAACAACAAGCACCATCAACCGTTGTTGTCAGCCGCTGTCGGGTATCGTTGACCGTTATGAAGTCTTCGGAAACATTCCTGTAGTCAGCATTGCTTGTCGTTTCTTATGATGCATCATTTGCAATGGATTGTGGTAATGATGGTTTTGCTTATGAACCGTTACAAGGATTCGCTACTAGCCACTGCTAGTGTGGCAAACCACTACCGTCATTGTTGTTGTTGTTGTTGTTGTTGTTGTTGTTGTTGTTGTTGTTGTTGTTGTTCTTGTTATTGTGCTTGTGGTTGTTTCTGCGGTCGTCGTCATCATCGTCGATTGTTGCTTATGAACTCCGAGAAATCTGACCCAACTGTACACCACAGCTGGTGGATCGCGCAAACCCAGGTGGATCCAGCTGATAGTCTTGGCCTCAGTGACTCTACAGGCTCCGTCTGTCTTCACAACAACCGACCAACCAAGCAGCCAACCAGCAATATGGATCGGATACAGCAGATAATGATCATATCAGCAAGCATTTAGCTTCAGTGAGCAAAAATCCTAGGTCCAACCAAGCAACCTCTAAGAAACCTGAACCAAGCTGGTCACTATCTGAGACTATCAGTAGCCAATCCAACCAGTGGTGAGCAATCGCTGCCACCATGGCTGTGGGATCTCCATGATCTCCATAGTACGGGGTGTCCAGAGCCATTGCCCAGAAGCGGCTAGTGTAGGGTGAATCTTGTGGTGCCAAACAAGAACTGACTGAGCTGTTGGATATGGCTCAAGAGACACAGGAATCTCCGAAGAGATGGCAGGACGGACCATGGATCGCATTTCAAGGTACCTGGTGGCTCCATGTGGCTCCTATGTCCCTGCCAGATTAGGACACAGGAGGCGCCAAGGACAAGACTTCGGCGAGGCCGTCAATGGTTCTGCAGCTCCTGGCCATGCCCAACGGAGGTCGAAAATCCATCAACGTAGAACCACTGACCACGTGGCCCAAGTCTAATAAAGATGAGCCCGAAATAGTCTTCACGACTGAGGATTGAAGATGTACATAGCATCCGGCAACAGACTTCCTTTCTGAGATCACAAAGGAGGTCTGTTGCCGGACTCTAGCTCTGTTGGAGGGCATGGTCACTGGCACCGTTACAAACTACGGTCAGTCTTTGAGAATTCGTGCAAATCACCCTTCTCCCAGGATGCTACCCTGTATTCATTACAAGAGGTAGACATGTTTTGGGAGTGGCAAAAAAAATGTGGATCCTTCAGTCACATTTATTGACAATGTAAGAATCATGTACTGACCATGTACTGACCATGCACTCACCATTTACTCATTATCTGATAACCATGTCGTAACCATCTACATGTAATGTAGCAATCATTTACTAAACATGTAGTAATAATGCACTAACAATCTACTGACCGTGCGTTAGTGATCCTAACCTATTCTCCAGCTGGTTGAACAAACCTAATATGTATGCCCCTGAACCAACCAGCGGTGAATAGTAACTGATGATGATGATGATGATGATGATGATGATGATGATCATGATGATGAATGGTTGTTGATGATAAAGTGGAAAGTGGTCAAGAGTCCATGATAGTTCACAACTGCAATGGTTGATGGATGTTGATGGTGGTTCATCATCGGTGGTCGGTCCTTTTGAGGCCACAGGACGGCGGTGATTCCGGAGGCGGGGGATGAGGCAGGTACGTTCTGAGGAGACCATTGGCTGCTCCCAACTGAGAGGTATAAGCAGCCAACACTGGGACAGACATGGCTGCGCCCAACAAAAGCACTGCTTCATGGACCAGGGGTGCACACTGCAGACGGTTTATTTTGGCAAGACTTGGGACCTTCCAAGCAACAAAGACGCACGTATTGGCAGGGAAACACGGCTGCATCGAGACTTCTCTCTGTTACGTTGGATTCTATTGGTTAGTCTCAAGGCGTTGGAGCGGTCTTCATATCTTACCTTCAAGTTGTGTCTTAGGCTATTTTGGAAATGTTGGCAACTCGTGGTTGTAACAAATTCACGAAATCAGTGGGCGACCAAAGCCGCGTCTGGTTTTCGTATCACCCGAAGTCATGTCCTGTGCAACTTGTCGCAATGGTTGCTGCGCATGGAAGGTTGTGGAGCAACCTGCTCCAAAAGGGAGCGCGGCCCCGAGAGGGTTGGATTTTAATGAGTAGGGCCTGGGCAGAATATGTGGCTATCCACACTTATCAACCATCAATAGGATATGAATATCGGACTAGTGATTACACTGACAGTTGTAATGAACCTTAATGAGGAATCATTGATGGGTATTGTAGTGCAGTGAAAAATCAACGACGACTCACACAACGAGAACAGTTGAAACTTTAGATCAGCAAGTTCAGGAGGAGCGTGTGCTCAGTATTTATTGGGTTTTCTGGGGAGCTTGGCAAGAAAAAAAGGTCTCTTTCTCTCTCTCTCTCTCTCTCTCTTTGTCTATCTCCTTCTCTCCCTCCCTCTCTCCCTCTCTTTTTTTTGCTCTCTCTCTCTCTCTCCCTCTCTCTCTCTCTCTTTCTCCCTTCCTTCCCTCCCTTCCTTCCCTCCCTCCTTCCCTCCCTCCATCCGTCCTTGCTTGCTTGCTTCCTTTTCTTTCGTTTCTTTTCTTTTATTTCTCCCATCAAAGGTGACGCTTGATTGGTGACCCATGAGGGAGCACCAGCACTTAGAGATGGCGCCTGAGGGCAAGGGCACCACTGTCTCATGTTGCACACCGAGGCGATTGCGCAGAGCCCAACAGGAGCTGCAGATCTGAAAGAAAGAAATTCTTTATCCACAAGAACTTTGTTCTTATGAACAACTTGTACTTATTTGATTGCCATTTTTATGTCTATATTATCTAGATTTGTTTTCTTGAATTGTGGGAAGTAGTGGTTGAATTTGTCTCATCTTCGGCTGGAAATCGAAGGAAGAAGCGGTCGCAGGCATCACACGTTGCACTGCGACTCCAGGGACGATTCCAATCCATGGCTGCGAGTGTGTGATTGCATTTGCCATGCAGGAGTCCGCAAATTATTTTGACTAACAAGGCTGGGTCAAGCCTGCCATACGTGGCGGATTGCTCCCCCCTATGGTTTCAAGCAGCACGATTGCAAATCTACAAATTAAGACCTAGATATGCACAGAAAAAGAAAATTACTGGATACGATATATGATGCAAATGGTTCTTAACTGATACGAACACATTGTATGTACATACGGAAACAGAAAAAAATGGATGTAAATAAAGATGCGGACATAGACAAACATAAGCCACTACCTGCAGGGCCTTGTGTACATAGACTTATCGAAACACAATTTCTTCTGGGAGTACCGCAACCACTCCACCAATGAATAGATCCTACCACCCGTCTCCTGAAGGTGCTCTGGACGCCAGTCTAATGTGACGAAGTCTTCGAAGCGAACCATAGAACTCCATCTGACAAATCGCCAAGAACTTTCTCAACAAAATGTCTGAAAGTCTTCTCAAAAACGGCCGGGATTTGTTGCAGCAAGTGATAACCCCACTGTAGTAGCTGTAGCTGGGGTACCTCTATGAGCAACCCACCCACTAAGGAGTGTGAATGTGTGAATCATCAAGTACACACGGAGATATCCTTGGTTGGATATGAGGTGGTGACCCTCATGTTTCTTGATAAACTTGCTGATTACTAAATATGTTTCATTTAGTACTTTGCCTCAATATCCATGTATACAAGTTACAACCACACATTTGTTGGGTAGTAAAAGTTTTGCTCAGTTCTGTTTTGCTTCACTTGTCCTTGAGTATATCGACTTACTCGATTTGTCTGTCGTATCCACGCCTAATTTTTGCAATGGGGGACTGTCCGTAAAATAGCATGCCTCCGAATTGGCGGTTTCCACACCACAAAACATCTCATTTCCTATGGCTTTGATTTCATTCTTAAATGACAGCTCCTATTGCAGTAATTACTTGACTTCACTCTTTTGATTTCCCCACAAGTGTGATCTAAAGTCCATTTCAATTTCCACTGGTCGTCATGAAGGTGTTCCGTTTTTGTTGCTGACCTGTAGCTTCTTAGATCATCTTCCCTCAATCGCATGACATGCCAATGACAACTCGGTTCCCTTAGATCCTATTCCCTTAGATATATTGTTGCGACAATTCATACTCCCTCATTGTTGTAGCTTATTGGTTTTATCTTTATTCTCCTTTTTACTATAATTGTTGTTATTTATCATTATTACTTTTATATTTTTCTTCATATTACCTATGAGTGTTATCATTATCATTATCATCATCTAATTCATGATAATTGCATGATTGATATTACCATTATTACTATCATTACTATTATTGTCATTGTTATTGTTATTGTTATTATTATCATTACTATTACTATTATTATTGCGATTATTACTATTGCTATTATTATGACCATTCTATGGCAATTCCAGCAGATTCCCCAGGTCTTTGAAGGGCCCAGCTCGCGCGTCGTGCCAGGGCCCTTCATTGCCAAACTCTCCGCCGCCCAAAGCCAGCCAGGGAGGGAAGGAACCCGGGAGACACCCCTCTGGTGAGCCCGAACTCCCTGCAATCAGCGGGGAACACTAGGCCTACAGTCTACTTACAGCACCAGCTGTGCCACGAGGGTCCCTGCTTGGTACTATCTTCGTGGAAGTGGTCGAAATGGGTATACCAACAAGTGTATTCTCTACTGGTGCGTGGGTACCAAACGTTTCCACTCAGTAGGTGGGGATGGTGGATCTCAAGTTGGAGGACCGGACCCTTGGTTTCGAGCAATTTCTTCCCTGGTACTGCTCATACACTCGCACTGAACGAAGCCATGCCATTGTTGACCCACCTCCATTTGGATTGCGATCAATGGCGATCAGATATAGCGACCATCATCATCCATTGTTCTCCATGATTATCCGTCAAAAGCCATTGCTATCCATCAGCAGCCATTTCACAACCAGTGTATATGTAACATGAACCATAATTGACCATCATCAACCACAATCGCCCATCATTAAGCACAATGGTATGTGTTGACTTCACCCTCATTGTGCATTTCTATAAGTGCAGACTTTGAGAAAAAACAACCAACCATCAGCAAAACCATTCTTAGGGACAGTTGCATCCAATATTGACCATCAGTAACCATCAGTATTTACGCAGATCCACCATCACTAACCACGGGTTGTATAACCATCATTGACAGCTCACTATGGGATATCATCATTAGATATGAACCATCAACTGAAGCATCACTAGCCATTGTTTATTGACCATCATTAGCAATTGTTTTGAGTTCCACAGAGTGGTACCCGCTGGTTACAAGTTGGTTCATTACCCACCATCCAGTGTAGTTATGTCTACCATTTGCCTGGTAATTACCCTATTTAAAATCTGCATGGCGTATCCCAAGCACGGCACCAACCACCAAGAGTCCTCCATGACTGACCATCATTTACCGCGGACCGGGTTGAGCTAACTGGTGTATAATGATTTGTGATGATTGACCTCACCGTTTAACTAAAGATGGTGAACTAAGCTAATTGAACTCACTTTTTAGAACCAATTTAGTTGAACTTTTGAACAACTCAGTCGAACTAACTCAGTCGAACTCGCCGAACTCACTTCCTTGAACTCACTGGGTTGACCTAACTTAACTCACGGAGTTGTTTGAAGTCAGGACCTGTTTGAACCAACGAACCGTTGAACTCACTGAGGGTCTCCATGCTTAGCCTTGATGGGTTCGGTCGCCACCAGGTGTCCTTCCTCATCGAGGCCCCAAAGCGCAGCCGACCCAGGAGCTTGCGGTCGCTGTCAGGCCGCAGTGGGGCGTGTCAGGCGTGACATCAACCAGGGACCAACAGCAATTTCTGGTGGAAAATTCGCAGCTAGGACTTTTCTTAGCTGGAAAATCCTTCGTATCCGGATGATTTTTTATGCTTCAGTTGTTTATGGCTTGGTTGATGGAACGTTTTTTTGGTTTCTGATGTGCACTCCCTTTTCTAACGTTTTTGTGGCCACAGTCACGATTGTTGAGATCCTGTATCTATGCCTATGTAAGCTTTAATGACAACAAGTCATTTTACATATGTATTCTGGTCAGCCGTTTTGCACGACTAGTACGGTATAAGAGTCATCTTTTTTTCTTCTCTCTCTCTCTCTCTCTGCACCTCTCTCTCTCTCTATTTCTCCATCTCTCTATCATCTTTCTACCCATATATGTATTTGTATTTACATTCGTGTTTATGTCGGTTCATGTAAATGAATATGTAAAACATGACTATACATAAGATGCAGGTATGTGCATATGCAATGAGCAGTATGTAATGCATGGGTCGCGACACTTGCAATGACAGCCACTCTTTTGCCAGACAATTGGTCCTTGATACTCGACTCTCTACCAGAGTGAGGAAGCTCAGCTGCTGGGCAGTTGCGATGTCTCAAAGATCAGAGACACGAAGTGTGAATGAGCTGAAGTGTATGGATGTCGATGTTATGTGTATGTAGATGACTATGCATGCATGTATGCATACACGGATAAAGTAGCAACATTTATTATTACACACATCCACATATGTATACAGTATATACATATCTTTTTTTACTGATACAATCTGTTTCAATATTTTTTCCCCTGGTCATTTTTGCGAAAGTTTCCCCTGGCCACCGATGCCTTGGAACGATGCTACATATCCCTTGCTCCAAGGCCACCATGTCAGTGTCTCTTTCGAGCAGCCGGGGCACCTGGGGGGGATCCATCAACGGGGCTCAGATCTTTCAGCAAGTTGAGGGCCCAGGGAGCCTTGGTTGACCTTTGCAAGGCCTCAAAAAGGGCATGAAGTTCACCTGATCATCAAGGGATTGCAGTTCACCAGAATTCACTAGAAGGTGGATATGACCATCACAGCATTCCCACCTTTCCACGCTGAGGTCGTTTGTGTATATTTCATCTTGACACTATCTTTGTCTGTGCCTGGACTGGAGCAGCGACGGTGAACTCTAGGTGTGAAGTCTTGGATCACCAAAACTCGGTGGGGGCGAAGACCTAGGGTACCAGGTGCTGCATATTTTCGGGATGTTGGTACTATGGTGCAAAAGGTTTTGGCCGTAAATGCTCATGATCTAGTCCCCATACAAAGAGGCTTCTCAACAAAAAAAGTAGTCTGTCCATGGAGGTGTACTCCAAGTCTCTGGTAGTTTCGAGCCAAAGAGGGGAGCACCATAAAACTGACGATTTGCCGGAGAAATTGGAGAATTACCTTGGCACTCAAAAATGGCCTTCAAAATTGGAACTCCAACGCCATCCCAATCCATAGTGGTTTGATGCCCAGCGATGGGACGACGAGGGCGCTCCAAACCTGGCAGCCCCAGTCGCATCATGGGTTCATGGTGCATCGATGAAAGACTTTGAGACCAGGCAAACTGTGCAGTTCTTTACATGAACTTTTCGAGTGGCACGGACCAACCCCAAAAAAAGATACAACAGATACTTAGTTGATGTCCTGCGGTGGTGAATATTCCTTCAGCAAAGCTGGTGCGGGGCGACCCCCAAATGAAAATGCCACTTGTCTGAGATTGTGTGTTCATTTTCCACTTTGGGGTGACTTCCCCAAACATCCTAGCGAAGCTAAACCCAACATAATCGCTATATCGAGGAGCCAGAAACATTTGGTCCGGATTGTCATTGCCTATTTTTGCCACTATTATTAGCCAATATTCATGATTATGGACCATCATTATAAGCATCTACTGCATCATGACAAACAGCTTGAACCATTCGAACCCCGCGGCTTCGTTGGTGAACCGGCAGCACGGTGGGAGGTGTGGAGCCTGGTCCAATCTGTTCGTAGCCAGCAGCCTCAGAGTTCGGCGAAGCGCGGCTTCACCTGCTGGGACGCTAGGGTGGCTCGTCCGGGTCATAGCCATCAATTTTAGGGAAAACAATGGTTAATGATGATCAATAATAATGGTTAATGATGATCAATAATACTGGTTAATGATGATTAATGATGATACAATGGTTAATCATAGTTGATGAGAACCAGCAATAAGAGGGAAAACCATGACTGATGATGATAGTTGTGACCCCTAGCCGGGTAACAAGAAATCACTCGTAGGAGTCGGACCCCAATATGGCTTGAGCTGGACTCAAAGATGGCTCGGGTGCCAATGTGTCTTGCTGATGACGCGAAACCATCATGTAGGACCAAACTGGCGAAACCAGTGGCTGGGGCCATGTTTTAACAATGTCGGAGCGGACAGGGGTGGAGACCGTATGCCTCCAAGAATGTGCATCCCCCAAACCACCTCCCTGATGGGAAATTCTGCATGGTGAAGGCTCCACCCAAGCTGCCAGAGACTTTCTCGTGACCGCTGTTTTTTCTCAAAGGTGATTAAGCCGAGTAGTCAGATGTATTCCCTATGTATGCTATGTATATTTAAATATAGATATAAATATAGATATAAATATATATATATATATATATATATACAAATACATCAACATATGTATTCGTGTATTTACACAACGAATCAGTGCGTCCAAACGACGAGTGTTTGGCCAAAAGCAGATGCTTGTTCTGATAGTGTTGAACCTGAGAGGTGGAGTCCAAGACGCAGATGGTTCGGAGCCTTCTGATGCCTCCAGGGACCAAGTGTTCTGAGTTGAAAAAACTAGGTGACCTGATGTGGCTGGAATTTTCGACTAGTTTACAATCGTTGGATCATTGGTTGAAAGTGCTATTCTTTCTTCGAGAAAAATCCAACGATTAGATCCCAGAAATGGATAGGATCAGACTTAGACCAATCAGAAACTTTCCTCAGTTGGATCCTCCCATGTCGCGCGGAGCTTGCCGGTTTGCGCTGTGATCGAAGGTGCCACGGGGGGGAGGGGGTGCTGCTGGTTGAGAGGTCCTGCTTTCATCCAACAGGGTTGGAAAAAATGCTCATCTGGGAAACTCACCCCGTGGGAATCCCAATCATGACCTGGGAATCAGGTGCTTAGAGCGCTCTTGGATTCCTGTGATTGGTGTTTTTTGTGCAGTAAGAAGCAAGCTGGATCTATCCACAAATCCGTATGACTAACAGGCAGGACACCGTCATTTTTTGGGAAATCATCACCGATACGAACTGATCAGCCCCCAATGATCATTCAGCATTCTCGACCTGCAGATGCTATATCCTAGTAAACATGATATAGCTAGGGAGTGTCCTGTATGATCCCGATAGGATTATCTTTATAACTAGGCATATCTTTTTTGTAGAATCCGAGCGCCTGGGGTTGGGGGGCTGGTCAGCCGGTTGTGGAGTTGGTTGATGGTTGGCACCACGCTGTGGTTCAGTGGTTGGCCCAGCCATTGGCAATCCGTATGCAACACCCGGCGGATGTTGCAGCTTGAGTCTTTGACGCTGCTGTTTGCATGTTTTTGTCGTAACCCAGCAGATTTCTGTGGTTTTCCAAACACTAATATGGATTGGGAGCTTTTGGGATTGGCTGATGATATTGTTGCTGGATGTTTATTGCTAACAATTACGAAACACATTCTCATCGGCAACCATGAGTACTAAGCATCAGGCAATCAGAAACTGACCATCTCAAACCATTACGTAAAAATGATTGGACATTGACCATTGCTAGCCATCATCAACCATTGATTGACTACAATTCATCATCATGAATTGTAGTTATTAAGCACTTTATAAAACATTAACCATGTTTTTCGCGTAACTTTTAAACACTATTTGTGGTTTCTCAAAATAGTGGTACCCCTAAATCATCCCACATTGACCATTTATAGTAATAAGCGAACCATAACTTGGGGGTCCCCCATGGCTTGAGAAACCTCCTATTGTTGGTCATTCACAACTGTAAATCACTACTATAAAACCATTATGGATCACTATTATCCACCATTAATCACTACTATTATACAACCACTATTCATCATTCTTGTTTAAACCAACGGCTCCATGGACTCAAACCAGGTATGGAGGCAACCGTGGTACCCACGTTGCTGCCGCCACCGCTGGTGCCGCTCATGCCGCTCACTGCGACACCGATACCCTTTACGGAGCTTCCAGGTCCCTTGTTCGGTAAGATGTGGCGTTCATTACAGGGGGTTTTCCTATAAACATGGTGATTTTTAGCTGGTTGATGGTCAATGATAGGGGATGACAACTAACAATTATGGGGGATATATACCAACTGTAAGAAATTTGGTGATTTTTAGCTTTCACGTTTGTTTACCAGCGGGTACTGACTAGTAGTCATGCATCAGGACTGCTGAGGGTTCATGATTACTAGTGAAGGATGTTGGCTAATGCTGGTCAATGATGATGAATGAGGGATTGTGGTCAACGCGATGATGATTAGAGGTGTTTAGTGATAAAGATTGATGATGAATGCTACTGGCCAAGCACGGGTGACAATCAAGAATGCATGTGAGTGCTCGGGTGCACATGTGGTTGCATTCGGGAGTTCGCATGTAGATGTACTGACTTCTTTCATGTTCTTTCATTTTGCGACAGGTTACCTTCCAAGAGTGTCTTGCCAAGAGTGTCATAGCATGTCCACCTGTTCACTAACCTGTGTGTTTTCACCTGTTCGAGTTTAAGGCCATATAATCTGCCTCATATAGGCTGATATATGTGAACATGTTGGCGAATAAGGCCATATATGCTCTCCTGGATGACCTTTAAAGTGAACATGTAAATAATTCAATAGATGAATAAATATATAGATAATAAAAACATAAATAAATAAACAAATAAATAAATAAGTATTTCTTTGATACAAACACGGGCACAGTCACATCCCACGTGAATGGACCTTGTGTACCCGTTTTCAGTTGGACTGCCGCCAGGTTTGGAAATATCCACGACGACCACTGCCGTGAATAGCACCGAACCTGCTGAGCAGATCACGGTGGTGACCTGCTCCAACTTGGGCATTGCCCATTCCAAAATGCAGAAAGGGCAGGTGCGGAGCCCGCCTGGGGACACGTCTGCACCGTTGAAAGTTGTTACTTCAACTAACGATGGTTAGTTTTTACATAAACCTACAAGCTATGGTTAGTTTATACTTTTTTAAGCCATACAAATTCCCAAAGCTATGGTTAGTTTATACATAAACCGTCAATAAACATACTGGCCGCAGCTCTGAAATTCAAAATCTGCATCAAATGCATCCTCTCTGCTACTTATGTCTACTGCAATTGGTAGTTCTCCTGGGGTTTTCAATTTACTGTCGGAAGTAACACGCTGGGCCCCCGTCACAACGCAACAGGGGTTAACTCCTCGCCAGGCTGGTGGCTTTCTAACTTCCATGGCACGGGACCCAGTGCGGGGTGGAGGGAAAGGTAACCACACTGGATGTATATGGTGATTTCTCAAAAAATGGACCCAAAAAATGGTTGGTTTATGACTATAAATGGTTCCCGGTGAATGATTTGGGGATTTCCTTATTTTGAGAAACGCCCGCATCAGCTTACCATCAACCAGAATAATGGTGGTTGAACAGTGGTTTATGGTAATCTAAGGGTGAAGAACCAACCAATGATCAAGAATGACTAGTAATGGGACTTCATGAAGCACCCTCAGTTTACCATCTGGGTTTTTAACACATATGAATCTCCCACTGTATCTAGATCTAGATGTGTACAGAAACTAAGTCACATGTAAACTGTTCGTATAATGAAATGTATATAAGTGTAAATGTGGATGCCGATGTTTAAACGCAACTGTAAAGCAATGTTACGAAGTGTGAATATGTGCTTTCAGCACATGTGTTTTTCAAAGGATGATGGGCATCTCAGCACTAGTCACCAATCCCATCGAATGATGCGAGACTTCTCAATACTACTTGGGTATTGTCTTCAGGAAAATCTTGCTCATGCCATCTTGTTGCCTGTCTTTCCTGTGGCAGTCACACTGCGGTAGGGCTGTCACCCAGGGACTTTCGCACGTACTCGGGTGTTGAAAGGGGTCTGTTTGAGCTTCGGGTACTGCAGTTGATGAGAACGTTTGTGTTTTCACCTGGTCACCGTTGGGGCAGCAGATACCTGTTGCTTCTGGGGACAGCGAGGAACAGCCAGGAATCAGCGGTAAATGACACGGCAGATATGCCGAAACCATTTTTGGAACGGGCCTGGATTATCCTCCATGCCACCACTGGATTCCAGGATGAAGCACGGGTTGTGGTATATCCCAACAACCGAAGTTCGCCCTACTGTTGACGGACAAGACATCACCCGATGAACCACCAATCCGGACCGCAGGACTTTGTCAATGATAATGGGAGATCCATATTGATAAGACTCCTATACGTACACACGTATATATATAAAAATATATATATATATATATATATATAAGAATATATATATATATATATACATATATATATTCTTATCCCTCTATCATGTATGTAGATCAATACATACACTTATGTATATATGTATATTCAAATGACAAAATGTATGTATGTAAATAAATACATACATATATGTATATAAACATATTTACACATGCATACTATGTGGTTCATCAAAACAGCTGGATCTCTACTGAGGCCATGAACATCCTTTCCCTCGTGGGGGCTTTGTTGGGGATCTACCTCATCTCCCGCACCAAGCGGGGACATCGCGTGCCTCGGTACACGCATGGCTCCGCATGCGGGACCAGAGTGCGATCTTCCTGGTTGATGACGGTGATGCTAGTGAAGACTGCGATGACGATGTTGATGCTTGGGAGTTTCCCAACCAGTCTACAAGATGTTGTTGATGATGACGATGATGATGATCATTGTGATATGGATGGTTGTGATATGGATTATTGTGATATTTGTGATGATGATGATGATGATGATGATGAGGATGATGATGATGATGATGATGATGGTGATGGTGATGACAATGATGATGGTGATGGTGATGATGATGATGATGATGATGATGATGATCATGATTGGCATTCCAGTCTGTCAAACCCAATTAGTTTAATTAGGATTAGCCATTCATATAACACCGTCAGAACAGCCAACCCTTCATGTGTGGTCTCTATGGTATACGCATGCCAGCAAAGACATGACAAGCACATGTTTTGGATTTGCGCGGATTGATAGTGATCCATGATGATTAATTCTAGCAATTGTACTTGATGACTGACAACTCTTCATCATGGTCGGTAGTACTTGACAAGCGAAAAACTGCAGGCAGCGTGACGATCATGGGTTGGGAAAACCTCTAAGTTGGTGCCTCTCCATGGCTTAAGTGACGGCGAGGAATGCCAGCAGCTCATCGCGGAGATTTTTCGTGGGGATGTGGGGTGATGCTTTGGCTTTGGATACCTATGGATATTAGGGGATGATGTAGTGGTAGACTGCCAAAAAAATGATATGCAAATATATGTATGCAAAATACATATGTTTAGATTGATATCCTATTCTAGACACATGTCCCACAATTACAATCAAGTTGCCACTGCTTGGGAAACTGCTCTTAGGTGCTGGTGCCAAAGAAGAAGGAGAGTGGAGGTAGGATAGGACCGCTCTGGGGGGGTTCGGTTGAGCCATTCGAAGTTTCATCTGGGGCTGGTTATAGGGAGGAGTTGGAAGGACTGCATGATCTCGAAAGATTCTGAAGCATTGAGACCTTGGAAGCAGTATAATACTTGGATGATCATCCCACTTAGTTCCTCGTTAGGAACCATGGTCAGTAACCTATAATGATTGCAGTTGAATACCTTTCCTTTGGAATGGGAGCTGGGCCCACAGGACTTCCTCATGAGTGGTTTCGTCTGGAGCCTTGGTGGGCCTGGTGGAAGGACCCCGCGGCCAACCGGTGGTTGGCAAAGTGGCGCAAGTCGTGGCCAGCAGCCCGACAGGTCATGAGGAGGATCTCCCTCCCCAAGGGGTCCGGCAAGTTATGATTCGTGGTGTCATCCAATGACTTGAATCATCGTCACGAATTTTCGCGGTGAAAATTTGACTTTCCCGTGGTGAGTTGTGTTGGTTCCTCGAGGTGACGCCTATCGGATCGAATATAACGACATGGAGGAGATCAGTATTGATGGGCAGGTGGTGCCGTGGCAGCAGCTACGTTGATGCAGGAATGGGTCGGGGAGTCCAACAATGACTCACAAAATGTGTGACATCAAGATGCTGATTTGATATACAGCCTTTGCAAGCAATGGCAAACTTGAGTCATTTGAGGTGTATCACATATTCGGTTTGCCAAAATTTGCCACCCGAAATCACGGCTTTAGTACGGAAACCGCACATCTTGAGATACCACCCAATTGATGGCTAAGCGCGTTACAAAGGCAATGTCCAGTTCATCACCCACGTCATTGCGCAGGGGAAAGTTCGCCTTCAGGTGATCCACTGGGTGGCCTTGGATCAGCGCTGAGGTCATTCGACTCTGTTTATTGGGTCTCAAGTTCTCGGGCTTCGGCACCCTGATCGCCTGTGTCGGAACACTCAGGGGGTGCTTCCCTGCGTCTGGGGAAGCTGGATCCAAGGGGAACTGCTGGGACACAGGGTGTGCTTCAATGACGGTGGCCATGAAGCAGCCATCCCAAAAATGGGATGCTCACCAGCTGGTG
>VSDK01023833.1:54529-69778 GCA_009767595.1 Symbiodinium kawagutii
CAGCAGGAGAACTATCACTGCTTGATCTTGCCCGTGTAGATGCAGCGGTCAGCATGAGCTGTGAATGTTGGTGAGTATGATCCAAACTTCCCAGCAAAAACAATCAGCCATCGGCAAGAACAATTTAGGAATGTATTTATCTATGTCAACTCACAAACAACTCAGAAACCATGGCGTTGACTGATGCAACTCAGGTTCTGATTCCCATCTTTGCCACGGCTAGCGAGCAAGAAGATGGCATTTTGATGTATTCCATGACCAACCTGAAACTGGGCGGAAGCGCCCTCCCAGTTTTTTTTCTCTCAGCTGTTTGGACGATTGGCAGTGCAGGGACCTTTTCAGTTGGATCTTTTCAAAGTGAAACGCCCTTCCCCACCGAATCGATTCGGTGTAAGGAATGAGGAGTCGGAGGACTACATCTTCTGGCTGATTGTTGTGGGAGCTTATCTTCTCATCTTCAACTTTTTCTGGCTCATCCGTGGCTTGGACAGAGTGAACAAGTTGTGAAAGCACATCAGAGGGTCAGGTCCTTGGTGAAGTTTGTTTGATCAGATCTTGTGGCGTCATATTTCTTTTTTGTTACCGTCAAGTGCTGTCAATTTTTGATATTAATCGCTACATCAACCATCGCATGAACCACTACAGAAACTATTGTCAACCAGTGTCAACCAAAGCCATCACTCACGAACCGACAGCGACCAACCGATCAACAGCAGTGCGAAGTTCCGGGTGGCTATTTGGAGCCGAAACTGCAGGGCGTTAACAGGAAGGCCCTTTGTGGATTTGTTGCACCCTAAGCCGGGCATGTGAACAGATCCACAAAGGGCCTGCAACATACCTAGCCTTTGCAGATTCAAGAGTCGATTTTTTCTGATTTTGCAACATTGCTCTTGGAGATGAGTCAAGGCATTCATTGAAGCTGCGAAACAAGTACGCTTTTGAGCACATTCGTCGTAAACCGTCTGCCATCTGTGGTATCTTTCCTAGTATATCAAAGATTGGCACTGGTACCTCCTCCTCTCTATCCAGCCCATGTTTGTTTGCAGAGCTGAACACCCAGCTGTTGGTTTGTAGGTGATTACTGTACTTGAAATGTATGTGTCGTCGTCATCATCATCATCATCATCCTCCTCCTCCTCCTCCTCCTCATCATCATCATCATCATCATCATCATCATCATCATCATCATCATCATCATCATCATCATCATCCGCTACGGATTCCCCAACATCCAAGAGCTTCGGCTTGGGGATGGCCGCACCCAGGTGCCGAGTGGCGGCACTTCATCAAGCTCCGGCAGACGCACTTCCTGCGACGGGCGCTGGGGAAGAATGGCGTGTCCTCTGCGCAGGTGCAGCGACGGCGCAGATCTGGGAGGGGTTTTGGGTTCATGTGCAGATAAGATTCGATGGCTATGAGTCAATATTGACCAACGGGTAATAGTTGGGGAACCAGGGGTACGGAGTTTTGATCCATGGCCAGATGACTGTAGATTAGATTAGACAGACAGACAGATAGACACATAGACACAAACTAGATTGTACAATTGCATGCGCAGAATACGTACATATGTTGATAGAGTCGAAGGATGCTTTGGGTCAGTTTGCTGTGTGAGCGAACCAGGCCATCACCGACCAAAAACCTTTTGTTCATCCAATGGCAAACTGACCTATCGAATTGCCAATTGACGGCGCCTAGCAATGGCAACTAGACAATCAACTAGCATCGTGATCCTTAATGGCAATTGATGGCTGATGATGACTGGCAACTCTTCCGCGCCGAAAAAGTGTCATTCTCTGGGCTCTTCACTTACCCAACAACCAGGCGATGGACTCAGGGTCGGCCATCAAGACCATTGCTTTTCTTAGCGAAGAGCCAAGTATGTTTTGGTTGGTTATCAAAGTGGACGCTAGTGATCGATGATGGTTGAGAGCGGTTGATGAACGACGGTTTCTGCAACAATAGTTGCTGGTGGCTATATCTCTCATGATCAGTGGCACATGATAGAACAATGACATGGATTGAGGAAATCACTTCTATGCCCCAAATGGACATGATCAACCCGCACTTGATTTGTTGCTGCTGAGTATTGCCCTCTTGGGCTGCATGTCACTTGCCCAAGAACGGGTTAGTGATGGTTGACACTACTGCTTAACGACCGGCGTACGCATCACTGTTTGATCTAGAGTCGCAGAACCATATTGCAAAAGGCCGAATCCCATTGATGGCCGGTGCTCTGAACGATGACACCGAACTTGGGCCACGAATTCGCAAGTAGATTTAGAGTTCCGCAAGCACATGAGCATGCTTCAGAACCACGAGGTGCAGGCCACAAAAGTCTTGACTTCTGAATTTGGAGCCTTTCTCCCCTGAAGGGTTCCAGTAGCATCAGGCACAGTTCTCTTTGATGGTGGAGAGATTGCCAGCCAAATACCAGGCGGGAGCCACGGCAGCCACCTTGCAGTAGCCAAGAGCCAGTCAGGGGGAATAGATTTTGAATTCTACAGAAAGTGAGATCTGTTTCACATTGGCATTTTGTTGGGTTTACACAAATCTCGAAATTTTGCCGAAGACCGAGCATATGTCGTATGTCGGTGATATGCGTTAAGTCCACTGCTTCTCGGTCATTTCCCAACATGTTCCTGGTGTTTGGGCAATGATCAACTAGCAGCTGTTCCTGGCTCCTCCTGACCCAGTAGTTCTACCGTTACTAATGATCATATTCAAAAGCACTATCACTCATGATTATTCATCATCAATCATTGTCAGCTTAGATTTTAGCCAATTTGCCCCCCTCCCACGACCATATCGTTGCTGGTGAAATCAAGCGTTTTAAACCAGGTGAAAACAAAACCGTTTCCAGTTTGACATAGTTTCACAACTGATAGCAGTCCGTCAACCCGTGGCAGCTCTGGGTTCCGATCGATCGCTGGTTGGTCTGAGGATTCTCGCAGCGTCTTCGGGTTGTTCTCGCAGATCTTTCCGCGACAGTGGGGAGCCCCTTCCGGTCTTCGGGGCTGCCAGATGCACCGGTGGTCCAGTTTGCCGTGTAGTCACTGGTGGTGGCTCCGAATGGCTACCGGGAATAGGTTTGTCCAAGTGGTGCCCCCAGGTGACAATAGTGGTTTCCCATTGGCAAACTGAACAGCTGCACGGTGATTGTAGGTATTTCTATGGCTATGAGCAAACTCTGTGGTAGATTGCAAGCAATTTCTGGCATGCAGGGTCATGGATATCTCCAATACGTGATGATTTCAATCAGAAAAGGAGCATTGAACAACGTGAATGGGTTCATCAACAATAAGCGGTTCCCAAGAAATGAGTGCTTGCAGCCACCCCAAGTTGCGGCAATTCCCGTGATGTGGAAACAGCAATGACGACTTGAGTACCCAAACGATTCTAAATTCCAGGGAAATGTTGGACCCTATCCACCAGCAGAATTTCTTTTACTAAACAGGGTGAGTCGTTGGTTCATGCTAAGGCGTTAGTATCTTCAGTTCACAGAGATTAATAAGTCGATATTTGATACATACTTGTGTAGATATAGAATGAATTCAATTTCATCTTTTTTGCTTCGTTCGTTGGCATACAGTAGAATAGTTGAAAGTCCTGCCTAGGGCCTAGGTCTTCTGGGTTGCTCCCAAGGGCCCCCTGTAAAGAAGTACTAAACCACAAAAGCATCTAGTTTGAGGGGTGACAACTCTGGACCCCAACACGACTGGTTGTCTCTTCATTGCACGGTCTATGTTTAAGCGTCAGCAAGCAATCGGCTTTAAGAGAGCCTGTGCCCTCCCTTCGTAGTCTCTGTATTCCTGTTGAATATTTCATCCACAAATCGAACCTCTGTTGAAGTTTGGGCGCACGTGCCTGCTAGGGTCACCACAGAATGATCAATCACTGTGACTACCATTATTCAATGCGTCTGGTATGACTCCAATTCTGAACTCTTCACCAACATGCCGCATTGCGTTTGGTTTCTCGCACTAGCATAGTCACTTCTGTTCAAGCAAAGTGTATCATCACGAAGGTGAAGTTTGCAGGGTAGCACCTGCCCACCGCCAAACTTTCATAGCAACATCAGGTTCCCAGTGGAAGGATGGTAAAATCAACCACGCCAGCAGAACAGCCAGGGCTGTTGACGTTGATCACCAGTTCTTTTTCTGGCCACTGGCGCCTCAGGGTGTTCTCCGCAGTGTCGCAGCGCGACACCTTGCTGTTCTACCACCTGAGAGCCTTGAAGAAAACCAGCTGCTTGGCACGAGCTGTTGTCGGTGCAGTGGACCAAGCACGGCAGTTTGTTCCGGTGCAGTTCCTCTGCTTCAAAACGGTAATGTAGCTGTGGGTCAAGCCATTAGCCAACCAACTAACGGGGGATAATAACCAACAATGATAAGGGAAAAAATGGTTAATGATGGGGGAACCAGGGGTACAGGGCTTTGACCCACTGCCATGTGTTGCGTATGCAGTGAAATGAGCGGAAATTCTGCTGAAAGCACACTTGGTGTCTGCGCGGCAGGTGACACCATTGTGGTGTGCAAGTGCTGCCAGGCACCGGGGCTGTCACTGTTGAACTTGGGGGTTGAGCTGGGTAGCTTATCATAGCAAGCGGGGTGCCCCCTTCATCTCGGCTTGAAAACAAGATGGACACCTTTCCCAAACCCAGCTGTTTTTCATGTCAGATTTTGGGTGCACCTTTTGGCTGTTCGGGGCCAAATATTTTTGCAACCCATCCCTTTTCTAGGCTAGCGGCTGTTGTTTTGCTGCTCAGGGCTGTGTTCATCGTCAGCTGGAGAAGACCGTTCAATTCGAACGGAAAGTGGCGCAGAAATACAGGCGCAGTCGCTGTTGGAGTCGTAGCAAGTACTCAGGGATGATTTAACACAAGTCTTTATCAATCCCAATATGGGTGTGTCATGCACAGACTCATGAAATGATGTTGAAACCAGACTATGCAAAAGTTTTTGAGTTGGGACAGCGCTTTGAAATGGAGGAACAATTGCGAATATATACTGTGTGCTTTCTTTCAGAGCTTTTTTTCATTGGTAAGACATAGTCAGATCCGCTTCGAATGCTACAATCCACGGCAGCATTCCAACTTTTTAATCTTTTTACACCTCAACCAGGGAACCAATCTATGAACAATAGACTATTTTGATTCTATTTTTTCAAATGTATCCCCCTTCATTAACCATCATTATATGATTTTTTTGGAACTATTTTCTTTGATCAAACTCACCCGGATGTCTCAATTCTAGCGAAGGCAAGCTGGAAAGTATGTACAGGACTTTGCAATGGACGGGCAGGCGTGCCCTGCAGGGGGCAATCTTCGCTGCCATTGTGCTTGTTAGGCCAAGGTCCTAATTCCCAAAGCAACCAATAGTGGAGCCATTTAAATGGGTGGTAGGGTTGTTCAGTTCACTTACGTGAGCAGTAGTGGGTCAAATATACAAACCAACCAGTGGCGGGTTACAGGATTGTTCATAAATTTTCACCAACAGTAACCAAAATCCACAACTGATGTTAGCCAACATCAGCCCACGGTGAATCAATACCGAACCACTCAACATCCCGAAGTGGGACTGTCTCCAACATGACAATCCCGCCCGTATGTGGTACTTGAATGTTACACGTGTACATAGATGTTGTAGTATATCCATCTATCTATATATATATATATACATATACAGGTGTATACATGTATGTATATATATATTTGCATGTTTAGGTGCAATGTCATGCATGTAGGTTTACGTCACATATATTGCAAAGAGACAATATTACATTCATATACACATACACATACGCAGCAATTTCGCTGCGTTTGCATAGATAAAGACTATCCTGAATTGGGTAGATATTCTGAAATCTAAAATGTTTAGGTCGTTCATGTGTTGGGGATGCTCCAGCAACGCATTCTATTTACTTCAGGATGAGTCAGGATGAGAATACACCTATACACATATATTTATGCACATGTATATGTACATAGATGTTGACATGCATTTGTGTGTATGATGAATGAATATATGTATGAACTTTTGTATATACATGTATTTTCAAGTGTATACATGCGACGTGTTTCCACCTTTGAAGAGGTGGCTTCCTGAAGCCCAGCATCGCATGCCCGGCAGATTTCTCAAGCTTTACACATCATTTGCGAAAAATCGTCGGTACTACTTGATGCCCATCCCAATTTTTTTGCTGGAAAAAAGCACCCTGGTGATCAGTGTGGTAACCCGACTGAGGTTGCCCTATAGTTGCCCCCTGCCACTCGAGTTTGCCCCAATTTTCCAGTGCCAGTGAACTGTCGTTAATTTCATCGATGCGTGGCTCACGTCTTGACATCGCAAGTGGGTCCCCACGATGTCATAGACCAATACGGATGGTTGGTGATTTTTCATGCCACTGTGGTCGTCTCTATGACCCTTCCATTGTGATTGAAATTTCAACTTAAACGATTTCTGGTTTAGTTACATCCGCTCCAACTATTGTTGTTATTCTCCTTGTGGTTGGTTGTATGCTGTCCTCGCTGCTCACTATTGCTAGACTAAACACACTCTGGCAATATCACATAGCAATGGAGGAAACACTGGTTGCAGATGACTTCCCTGTCGGAAACGGCCTGAAGGTATTGACCACGATCAAGCACTAAGAAGCACTATCAGCGATGAATCATTGGTTATAACTTGTAACACATATGGTGGTTTCTCAGAATAGGGGTACCCCCACTTATCATCTTTAAACGAATCATTCGTAGCATAATCGACCAACCATAGCTTTGGGGTCCCCTATGGCTTAAGAAACCGCCATATCAACCATCATTAACCATCGCTGTAAGCAGCCATCATTGAGCCAAGCAGCCATGTCAGGTGTTGGAGCTTCGTGATGATTTGGTCTCTCAACTGGGGATTCAACAGGAAAAGGCGAACAGCACGGCACAGGGCGAACAGGGCGAACTGGTCTGCAGACTGTGAATAGAAAAAGACCGAAATTGGGGGGTGGAGGGGGTAATACAGTATTCTATAGAGCGACATGTTTTTGCCCAAAAGACGTCCATTATTCTCTCAACTTCATCACCTTCTCAAAGCCTTTTTTTCCTTCTTGCTTGATGAACTTAGACGTTTCGTGATTGCAACCGTCAGTGCAAGCGCAAGTTGAGCTGGGCCATAGCACATCGCATCTAAGAAGTTAAAGCTTCATGGCTGGTGGGTAAATATTAGAGGCCGGCTCGCCCCAAATCCACTTGAAGGATCTTGAAAGTCCCAGAGACAAGGGTCAACTTTGGATCTCCCTTGCGACACCTTGGCAGGTGAACCAACTCTTTAGCATGGGTGCCTTTGGGCAGCATGCCGGCGCGTTGGGCACCGTCAGTGAAGTGCCGAACAGCGCGCCGAGCGAGGTGCGCCGGGGCGGAAGATGGCAGGAAGCATGGGTTGGTTGATCCGAAAAGATGATGAATCGCGGCATTGTGGTGGTTCATGATGGTTAATGATCATCATCTTAGTGGTTATCATGGTGGTTATCCTGTGGATTGTCCATCCTATGATCATACAAGTATGGTGGTCAACGATGATCATGCAATGGATGTCATGGACGGGAATGGAGAAGAGGTTGTAGACAGGGAAGTCGGTGGGTGAATCAGAGGGATTTGTTGCCGACTGAAAGCGGTACGAAACAGGTCTGGAAGCTCCAGCTGACCACTGAGGGTCCCCTATCTCACGTGGCCAGCAAAACCAATCCCTCCTCCAGAGGAACTTTGGCTTAGGCAGCGATTACGGACAGTGGCCTCAGCATAACTACAGCTGGTGGAGGAATCATTGATTACCATAAAGGATTTGCTGCCAGCAGAACAATCGTTGATTCACTCCATGGGGGTCAGTAATCACAGCTAGTGGTGTCACCGATCACAGCAAATCCACCAATTCCACCATCACATAGAATGAACGAACGATTCACCTCCCTTATCCCATGAAAAATCCACGAAGCATCACCATTCATCCACTATCATCAGCTAGTCTAAGCATCACCATCCGCCAACTACCACCACTAACCATCCACCATCCTAACCATCCACTATCCTAACCATCACCATCCACTCCCACCATTCATCCACCAAACCCAACGGCACCGAGGCCGCGGCAGCTCCCAGCGTGCACCGGCCCGTGCTGCGCCGCGCCACGCCGCTGAACCCGGAGTCGGAGTGCGCGCCGACGTCCACGGCCTTCGTGACGCTGGGGAAGCTGTCGGTGCCGCGGTTGGAGGAGATGGGGGAGATGGGGTTAGTGGTTGGTGGCTGGTGGTTGGTGGCTGGTTGCTGGTGGTTGGTGGCTGGTGGTTGGTGAGTGAAGTCATATAGTTGGTTATAAAGTTATTCTAGTTAGATACATTGAGTTATAGGTAGATTTGCTTCTAAATGTGGTTGTAATTGCCTAGTTGGTTAGTGATAGTTGTAGTATCGAAGTTACAGGTAAAAAAGTGGTTGCAAAGTAGCTAGTGGTTGGTTATAGTTGGTTAGGCGAGTGTCATGGTACAGTGGTTGGAGAGTGGCATTGGAGCTGATTTCAATGGTTTTATTGGATTAGTTGATTGCAATTGCAATGGGTAGTTAGTTGTTAGTAGTGCTTAGTAGTGGTCAACTAATGGGTAATCGTTGGTAGTTGATTACATTATGATTAGTGATGGTTAGGAATAGTTAGCAGTGGTTGATAGTGGTGTATTCATGGACAGTGATGATTGGTGATCAAATGATGGTCATGGGATAATGCTTGCGAAAGATCAGTGGTTGCGAGCTGTTGATGATCTCTGGTTGTTGTGTCAGAGTCACCTTTTGGACATCAGGTAGAACCCTGTATGAGGTGTCAAGCCATCGTGGTGGCTACGGTTCACAAATTCGATGCTTTGTTGTGCACACAGTTCGGCGGTGACCACGACCACACTTCCAGCAAAATGGCCCTGCAAAGTTCAGTGACAAACCCTCTCAGGGCCTTGCCGGGCACTAAGGACCGCGTCTTGGCCGAACAAATTCCTCTCTTCGACGCGGGCGGTGAAGCCGAGGGCGTGGAAAAGGTGGTGGTGAAGCCGGCGCCCGAAGATCCTCAGCTGCAGATGGATGGATGGGGGGCGTTGCCGTGTCCACCTGGAGGTTGAAGCAGGGGCGACAGGCTGCGAAGGGCGTACCCTCAATCTGATTGTAGTCCCTGGAGAACTCATATCAAAAATCCAGCCAGATTCACGTGTAGTTGTTGGTCGTTATTTGGGTACGGATCGGGGTCCGATAATCTAACCAAAAGAGGGATTAACATCCAAGCAAAGACTAGTTTGGTCATATGGCATGTTCATTAGGGGTGGTTGTCGTTCCACGGCCATCTCTCTGTACGCTGGTCGGCTGGTTGGCGACATATATTTTTGAAGCGATATCCAAGTTGCTATGATTCCATCAGCTGAATCCGAGAGCTGAGAGTCGGGCTGCCAGTTTTTCATCACGACCTCACGGCTGGGACTGATTGCTATACCTTGCTATCTGTGGACCTTTCAGCTGGGACTGCTGGCTACCTGGTTGGGCACAGCTTCACTGCTTTGAGGCTGAAGAAATCATCTGGGAGAATGCCCAGCTACCCTTAGACTCGATGCTGCAGCGACGCTTCATTGGAAGGGCCATCTGCGTGGTGGGGCTGCTGTTCTGGTCCATTCCCATGACCTCCATCCAGGCGTGTGCTGACAGCTCCGCTGTTGAGCTTTGAATCCTTTGGAGCTGTTGAAGTTCCATCTTTGAGAGCTGAAAGATCCGTTTCTGAAGAATCAGAGTTGCTGTTGAGTTCTTGTGTGCCGGTTCCAAAACATTCATCGGTAGGAGTCAACAGGCAAAAGAACGGGATTTCCCCAAAGAGCATGATCTTTACCGAAGTTTCATTTTCTTTTGGGGAACGTCCAAAGATGGGGTAGGGCTGCACGCCTGACACTTGTGTCATTTCAGTGTCCTCGTTGACATTTCTGGAAACTAACATGGCAACCAGAAGTAGAGAACCAGGTACAGCCTGCGGAACCTTAAGCACCTCTAGAAAAGATCTAACGAACTGGCCATGACTTTTGAGATTGACCCCTTGATCTTCCTCTAAAATGAAATGCTCCTCAAATTCACCAACTATGAACCGTGAATGGCAGCTGGTAGTTGGTAGATACGACTAGCTTCTGGTTGTTAATAGCAAGTCAGGGAAGTTCTGTATCTACCAACTGGTGAAATGACTGGTGGTTAATTCTGTTGGTGGTTAATTAACCCAGCATATTTCTGTTGCCAGCCATGCTGGTGATGCCATGCTGGGGGCCCGGGCCTTCTGAACGAGGCCCTAGCTTCGAAGAACGTGCTGAACCACCTGTTGCCCAGCGGCTGGTTGGACTGGATCGATCACAATGCGCACGTGGTGGGCAGCCCTAGCAGTGCGGTTGATGGAAAGATTCAGCGGAAAATGTGGTGATTGTCACAGCAGTTGGATGCGGTTGGAAGGATCTCATGGTTGCATGTGGTTGCTGTCACGATGCAAATGCCAGAAATGTCATAAGAACATGTGGGATTGGATTGTTTAGTTGGGCAATGATAGGTGCTGTTCTTCGCTTTATGATGCGTGCATCAGGGGTATTACCGACAGAGACGAGGATGCAATCATGATAAGGTTGGAGATTCCCAACGCAGTCGATAAGCATTGCAGTGTAGGAAACCATCATTTATTGGTGGTGCGGTGTTTGTAGACATTTTCACATTGATGGTACTTGGTGGTTGGTTAAGTTTAATTATTGTTGATGGATTTTCACGGTAATTTAGTGTTAACCCTTAGAACGCGTCATTGCCAGTCGGGGTTTCAAGCAGTACTCCTCCTACCAAGATTACTTCACCGTTCAAAAACCCCGGGAAAAGGCCACGGACAGAAGCCTCTACTGGTTCCCGGTGAGCTGAGTGTGAGGTGACCGTGCGATTGAACCATGCGATGCATGACAGCTGAACCAACCAGATTCGACGACATGGCAACACACAAGCAGCATGGAGGATTTCGCTGATGACGTTCTTGATCCTAGTATTCACATTGACATGTACTAATATGCCCATATCTATATCTATATCTATATCTATATCAATATCAATATCTATATCTATATCTATATGTATTTATATCACCATATGCCAACACAAGTACTGCAATTCGTGGATTCCAGGGTGAATTGCCTGGCTGTCACACAGCCACCGACTCCTGAAGGTAGAAAAGTATCCCAACAACGTGCATGTTCTGGGGGAACTCAACCCACAGGGGTATAAGTTTTTAGCCCACATGCATATATAGGATGGAAATGGGCTTCAGTACGTTTTAGTTTTGCAACCATTCAGGATGACTACAAGGCACCGCTATGTTGCTTTTGGATTGTTGATAAGAATAACACTTTGGAATACTTCTTCGATGACACACTGGATTCGTGCAGTGCACATTTACTTTATTGCCTTGTCCGCAAGGTTGCCAGAATCTATTATGGCCATGTCAATTTTCAGTATTGTTTTTTGCAGCCAACTGCAACGACCAAAAAAGGGGATAACCATCATTAATAGGGATACATGAACAATCGTTTGTTCGTATCTCTTACCATGCTAGTTTGTTGTACGCAGCTCCGTTTCTATGTCTATTTCAAATCATTTGTTCTGTTTCCATGTCTTTCTACTGTCTATTCGAGTCTATCTGTTTTGTGTTTCCTGCTACAACTCATTTTTTGTTACAACGGAGAGCTCGAGACCTTGAGAAAACCACAACAGTCTGAGCTTCAAGTCCACCTCTACCATGGCCATGGCCAAGGTCTATTCTCTGCTGGTAACTTGGAGAATAAAAGCGGGTCCAAGGTTGTGAAAAAGGGAGGTTCAGAAGGAATCAGAGCACTTGGGACTAGACTCATTGGAACCAACCAACTAGCCAACCAACCAACCAACCAACCAACAAACATGGTCTATAGGGATCCGGAATCCAGTCAACCAATGGTTGGAACAATTGTGTGCCCCGCAAAAGTTCCATGTCCACCAGCTCTTGTAGGTAGCATTTTCAGTAGCTCATTTTGCGCATTAGCACATCCTAGTTTTGCCTGTTCTTGCGCTTCTTCTTCTTCTTGTTCTTCTTTTTCTTGTTGCTAGTTCTTGGTTCTTGGTTGTTGCTTGTTGGGTGTCGGTTTCAGGTTGTTTGTTGTCAGTTGTTGGCTTTGATGTTGTGGCTGTTGTTGGAATTGTTGTTGGAATTGTTGTTGGAATTGTTGTTGGAATTGTTCTTGTTGTTGTTGTTGTTGTTGTTGCTGTTGCTGTTGCTGTTGCTGTTGCTGTTGTTGTTGTTGTTGTTGTTGTTGTTGTTGTTGTTGTTGTTGTCGTTGTCGTTGTCGTTGTCGTTGTCGTCGTTGTCGTTGTCGTTGTCGTTGTCGTTGTCGTTGTCGTTGTCGTTGTCGTTGTCGTTGTCGTTGTCGTTGTCGTTTGTTTGTGTTTTTGTTGTTGTTGTTGTTGTTGTTGTTGTTGTTGTTGTTGTTGTTGCTGCTGCTGCTGCTGCTGCTGCTGTTGCTGTTGCTATTGTGGTGGTGGTGGTCGTCCTTGTTGTTTTACTGCTTGCTCCTGAAGGGGTTCAATTGATTGATTCACGCCATGCTGTACTTCTTGGGATTGGTGATTGACACCATGATTTGTCAGCGGTGTCATTCATCTCGCACTGTCCAGTTTTTGTCGGTCAGTGTTAGCTCGACATGGGTGTTTCTCAAAATCCGGGACCCCCCAAATCATCCATTCATAATCATTTTTCATCTGAAACCAACCATTTTTAGGGTTCCCAATTTTGAGAACCACGACAGGCTGTCCCAGTTGGCATTAGTTGAGCGAGGTGCTGTACCTGCCCACAGTGGCACTGCTGGCGCTGCTCGTGATCTTGCCGATGGCACCTTGGTTGGCACATGATAAGCAGCAGGAAAGAAGATTCCTTAATAAAGAGTAGCTATAGTAGCATTAAACAGGTATAAAAGCCAATAAACTGACTGTATAGGACTGAATCTATGATAGCTATAGTCAACATTAAAAAGGATATCATCAACAGGTATAACAAGTGTAGATGCAAGCATCACTGGACCTTTAATAGGTCCCTCAATGTGTGATGTTCCATGGCCAGCATTGCGAAGTCAACAGTGGGTAGCAGGTGACCTGCAGAGCTTTTGTTCATAGAGGTGGCTTTTCTGTAGCTGTCTGGTGGCGCGATCCTTTTTTTCCGAAGGTGCAGCTGATCCAGTGCTTTGAATACTTGTACATTCTCCAATCAGCTGATAGAAAAATAAGTCAATGTCTGATAGGACATTGTCAAAAAATGTTTCAAAATGAGTCCTGAAAATGGCCACCTTTCGAGTCCATACAGCCACGGGGAAGGGGTCCATTCGCCCTGCTGTTCGCTTGTGTTTGTGTTCGCTGCGTCGCTTGTTCCCGCTGGGTCAATGGTGACCAAGAAGCATCAATACCCAAAAGCAATAAAACGTTTTTTCACCTCATCATTGCTTTTGTAAAATCTATCATTCTTATCATAGTTGGTTGGTGACAATTTTCTACCATTTTCACCAACTAACTATGATACCAACTAACTATGGTTGGTAGTTAGTTGGTGACAATCTATCATTGTTACCATTTTCTATCATCTTATTATCACCAACAACACCGAGTACCATCACATAGGACGGGTCTGGACCTGAAGCTGGACCTGGATCGCTGGACCATCGTTGATGGCACACCGGAAGCATGTGCCACCATGGTAGTTACTAGCCATGGTAGTTGCTACAGTAGCCATGGTTATGGTAGTTACTGGGTAGTTATGGTAGCCACAAGGCACTTACGTTAGTTACCAATAGTTACTAAGCAGTCCGACTGGTCACTAGCCAGTTGTGATAGTTGCGAACCAATAACCAGATACGGTAATTTGTCACCAGCCATAGTTGTTATTAAAACATTTCACATGTAGGTGCCACTAAGATGTGAGGCATTGCAGATGATCGCTGTCTATGTGGAGGTTGGCATGGGCCATGGGGCCATGGACCGCTGCGCCATCACTGATTTGAATGTGCGATCACTAGTTCAAGTGATACAGTACGTATCACCTACGTAGATGCCTGTTTTTTCGCAATTCACCCGTGTTTTCAATGCCTTTTGAAAGTGCGTGCCTTGGCAAGGCCCGAAAGTCTCAAACGGAAGTGGCAATCTCTGTGATGCACAGGTGGACCGCAGGGCTCCAACGATGGTTAACTGTGGCTGATGACGGTTAAGTTAACATGGTTGATGATGGTTCATTGGTGTTAATGTTATTTACTGCTGATACATCATGATTAATGATGCTTAATGATGGCTGATAGTAAACGACAACTATATTATCAAATTATTAGTGATGTTGGCAAAGAGCCCTTATCGTTTGATAATGGCCATTGATTGTTGATGACCCATACTATGTTGTTGATGATCACTAAGTAGTATTTATTCTTGCTGGTGCAAAGATCCCGTACAGATTGTTGAGTCAGAGTCACCCTTGTACTCCCCAAAAGATGACAGAAGAGGGTAGCCAGTCCTAGTCTGGACAGCCCCGGTGAGACCCATTGCCACGTTTATCGTTAGATCTCCTACTTCGCAGCCTTCTGGCTTGGCCGAAGTGTCTGACCCCACTCATGAGGTGTCAGCCCCACCACAGGTTTGCCCATGGTGATCGTAGGAAGTGTCGATCTTGTAGGCCTGCACAAACCTAGATCCTGACTGCATCATCTGGTGGGTGTAGTGGCAAACCAATGACCAGATGCCGGTTTACCGTTATGCTGTGCTTCTGCTATCTGGTGGTGATCATGTAGGGACTGCGCTCCGTGAACCAGCTACTCTGGGGGAGTCACCAGGAACTTCTGGTTTCAGTTCTTCTCGCTGTGGCTGATGGTGCCTTGGCGCTCTGTGGTCAGCGGGAACCGCAACGTTGTAGGCTCGTGTTGAAGGACCTGTGGTGGATGAACGCTTCAAAACAAAACGCGGTCTCATCCGGTAACACCACAGGGTTCTGTTGCAACTCCAATGCATATGAAACAGCCACCTGCCGCAGCCACCTGCCGCAGCCACCTGCCCGCTTTGGGCTGCAACTTCTGCTTGTTTGTTCCACCTGAGGCTTTCCTCCTGGATTGTTGCAGATAGAAAGATGGATAGATTCACATAGGGTAGCCTTCGCTGGGAAACCCAAATTC
>VSDK01023833.1:69788-118461 GCA_009767595.1 Symbiodinium kawagutii
GTAGGGAAATTATCGTTTTTGTGGTGATGAACTGATGAACTTACTTATAGTGATCCGGCACTGTTATACTCCCAGTCCATTTTTTCCCCTGTGCAAAATGATTCTTTAAGGAGGTGAGTAAGGAAGTTGCTCATTGAGGTTCTCCAGCCAGCCATGTTTACACGTCCCTCTCTTCGTTCATAGGTTTGCCCATGTTGCCGCCGTCAAACTTCGGGAGATTCAACTTTTCGCGCTCCATAAGTACATGTAAACATAGTATATATGTAGATGCTCATATGTATATTCGTAAAAGGTCTATGTATCGTGTTGTTGCTCTTGGTGCATAGTTGGCATAAGCTCACTTCATTTCCAATTAAAAACGACCGTCTGTGTGAGGAGCTGATTCTTTTCTGGCCTATGCAGGATGATGTGCTGCTTGCAGCATGCCCTGTAACTGTTTTTGCATTCATTCCCATGCTTCCCGGTTGTGTCATCATTTTTATCGAGATGACAAACACACAGCATATGGCATGTGGATGTAGATATGTCCACATCTATACATTCTATACACATACAGATCTACAGATATATAGACATCTACATGGCTTGTATATTTATTTATGCGTATATTTGTCTATACACAATATGAATGCATATGTATATGTACCCACTGTACACAAGTATATATTCATCACACATACATACATACATACATACATACATACATACATACATACATACATACATACATATATACACATGATATACGCTTAAACATGCATATTTTCATTACATCTTCTTTCCTGCTGTTCTCAGGTCTTCACCAGCTCCTTGTTGCACTCGTTTCTGCAGATCATGGATCATCCCAGATGTTTCTCGGCGAGAGTCTGTTCACTGGCCAGGGGTTGGTCGGTTCCTGGCCTCATGAAACAGAGACGAGGACAGCAACAAAGTCGTAAAAGCAACGACAAAACATGGCAATGGTATCCGTTCACAGCAATTGTCAAGCATCATTCAGTGCTTTTTGCTGGTACTTCATGATTAATACATTGCCACAATCGAAGTCTCACCATCACATACTTGGGCCCAGGCATCCGTTCGTTTCCCAAAAAGAGATCCTGAGAGTTAGGAAGCAGGGTACCTCTCAGGAGATTCCCTGCAGATCTGCCGTTGATCTCAGTCGCCATCCGCAAGGTCGTCGTCTCATCCCACGCGCCGAGGCATCTCTGCCATCTTGGGGGACTCCATCCCCAAGGTCTCGGAGCCTTGGCCAAGAGGCAGGTGGATGGTCTTGGGCTTTGTATTTTGAATCAATGAATGCATGAAATAATCAGTTAACAAGATATTAATTTGTATTTACATTTGATATACGTATATCCAAAAACAAAAACGTATAAACATATATTACGAAAGCCAGCCGTAGGCTAGGCTGGAGGGACTGTATAAGCGAAGCTAACTTGGGGGGTGTGGGGGGGGAGGGGTCGCCAGTGAGTCCCGACAGGAAGGGTGAGCTGTGAATAGGGTGGGGGAACGGGAAAAAGGGCTTGGTCCGCTTGACCGGTTTTTGGAGCTCGGGTCGAGGAGGGGTTTTTTGTGGGTGAGGGATGGTTTTTAGGCGTTTTTCGGGCCTGCGGCGCATCAGAAAACCTCGTAATTTACAGGGTTTTTTGCACATGTGCTCTGAGAAAAGTAATTTGGAAAAGTGAAAAAAACTTGTAAATATCGATGTTTTTGAAAGGGTTAATGAAAAAACCACGTAAATACCGTGGTTTTTGCAAAAACGTGGTAAATATCAGGGTTTTGACCACGTTTTGTGCAAAAACTGTCGCTATTTACAGCGTTTTTTGAACGCAACGATGCAAAAACGTGGTAAATACCAGGTTTTTTTTGCATTTGCGAGGCTCTTTACGTCTCCGGTTTAAGAACGTGGTCGCATTTGTTGTTGCTGTCGCTGCATTGTTTCATCCATTTGGGTTCGGTTTTTGTGCCCGGAAAAAAGGAACCCAAATTCAAGGTTGTATTGTTTGGGGTTAGCAGCATACACTCTCAGATGTTCTCTTGCGTTTGTAGTTTGGGGATGCGTTTGTTTTGGTAGCAGCTGTCCTTTTTGGTGCTGAAGTTGTTGGGATTGAGCTGGTACGGTTTTGTTTGGCACGTTTTTGCCTGGTACGTTTTCGTCTGGTACAATGTTTGTCTGATATGTTTTTTGTCTTGTACGTTTGTGTGTGCTACGTCTGTGGAGGGTCAGGGATGGTTTTATGAGGTTGTCTTGTTTTAAGCTAGCAGCATACACCGTCAGATGTTGTCGCGCGTTTGCAATTTGGGATGTTCCTTTCGGTTCGCAGTTTGGGGATGCCTTGTTGGGGATTCTGGTACGGTTTTGTGGTCTGGTACGGTTGTGATTGGCACGCTTTGCCTGGTGCGTTTTTGTCTGGCACAGTTTTTGCCTGCTCTTCTTTTCGCGCCGGGAAAAAAACCGTCTGGGGGCTGGCTTTCGTCCCCCCCCTTCTCAGGTGTACACTATGCACTTTTATATGTAGGAACTCGTTTGGTTTATTCTTGTTTGAGACTGAGGACTAGGATTTCGGAATATTTCCAACCACGGATGAGATAAGGTCAAACCGGCAATTAAAACCGGCAACTAGAACGCCAGAACAAAGGGATACCTTCACAAAAAAAGATGATTCGCCGCTACATCACTGTTTTGGGAACGCAATCCTACAATCCGAAAACCGGGGATACGTTTTTTTGTTTGCAGGTGAGCCAACAAGCAGGGATGCTAGAATGCTCAAACCCAGATAGACTGTAGTGCCGGGAATAAGCATAGAGAAACAATTGCATGATTCAATCTCTCCAATGTGGGCACATTTCAGACACCTTGTGGTAACACAGATACAGGAGGAGCAACCCTGATGATGGTGGATATTACATGATGAGTCCGACTGAGGCTCGTAATGAGTCTGACAGCGGTTCATAGATTATATTTTACAAATATACATTTATGTATATATATAGATTATATCATACATGAATATATATATATATATATATATATATATAAAAATAAATAAATAAATAAATAAATAAATGAATAAATAAATAAATATAAATATATATGTATGTATATATATATATATATATTTAGCATGCATAGCATATATATATAGATATATATATATATACATATGTACAGATAATGTACATACACGTATACTAGTATATAGATGAAACAAACAGATTTCCCACAGATTTCTACAGTGTCTACAAGTTGCGTGGCACCTTCAAATCCACCAAACATGATAGTTTTCAGCAAGGAAAGCATCAGCTTGAAAAGGGTACTGCCCTTGGTGGAAATGGCATCGTGGGAATTGTGAGCATAGTCATGACATATTGGGCCATGACACATTGGATATATGTATATACATACGTGTACATATACACGTAGATATAGAAGTAGATGTCTATATGTCATTCATATATACACATTTGCGTATACCTGTACATGTAAATAGATACATCGGCATGTACGCATGTGAGCCAAAAGTAAGCCTACATGGATAGCTGATTGTTCAAAACACGACAATATCCTGAGCAAGTCGATTTCCACGGAAACATCATGGAAGTTTCTGAAAATAGGGCTACCCCCAAATCATCCATCATTAACCATTCATGGTAATGACCAGGCATTTTTGGGGTTCCCTACGTCAAGAATCCGCCACACAAACACCTCCCATCATTCAGCTATTTGATCACCGGATGCCCCGATGTGGAAAGAATGGCGTCCAACCTCCGTTCGGCTCAACTTCTCACGGTCCAAGGTGTACTTTACCTCGCTCCCGGGCTGCAGAGGATGGAAGGATCCGGTGAAGCTTCAGCCCCGGATGAGTTGAAACCTGCTGGTTCACGAACCAGACGTGATATACCGCCGAAAAATCCTACCCACCTATCATCACAACAAAAACAAGAAATATTGGCACGTTGTCGCGCTGTTGGATTTCGGGTTTGGTGAAAAAATGCACTTTGCAATGTTGTTTTTTTGTTGTTGTTGCGGTTGGTGGTGGGGTTACAGTTGTTGCGATTTTTTTGCCGGCCGTGGTAGTGATTGGGGTTGCAGTTGTCGTTGTGGTTGATTGTGATTGTGTTTACTCTTGTTGTTTTGTATCCTAACTTCATTTTTTTTGTCAGGGTACGGGTATATCATACAGTCGCACCTGCATTTGGACCACCATGATGGATGATCGTTAATTTTGGAGAACTTCAAAGAAGCACGCCGACGCTGGCATTTCGTTTATCCTCCCAAGTGTTCAGAGGGTTCAGGCTGTGGCGGGGGGGCTTTTTTTTGGGGACCGAGGTTTGTGGTCACCAGGATAGGCATCAGCTTGCCTTTGCTGCTGCTCCGACCGGAAAGCCTCTACAACCTTTTTGCCAGTGGCCTCAGCGGAGAGCATGGGGACGAATAAAAGAAAGAAATCCAAATTATGAAGCAATGTTGACAAAAAGAAAAACAATCTTTCAGGTGGAGATTTCCTGGTTACTTCTCCGCGATGTATATATACATATGTACACATCCAAATTCAGAATTTTGGTGGTGTCATTCAGCATATCGGTGTGTAGCTGCAAAAATCGTTGCCAAAACCCAACAGTTGCGTGTTGTTACAACTGGTCCTTTAGAGTTCTGAGAAACATTGCAACAAATGATGAATGTCAGCAATGCATACTGCCTGATGATCAATGATTTCTGATCGACACATTTTGAATGTCAACCGAATGTGTTAGCCCAGTAGAGAGGGACCCCTAGCTGCTTGGAACTGGAGCCGGCACCAAGTTCTGGAAGTCCAAGAGCAAAGAAGAAAAGGAAGGCAGCGACGCTGATTCGGAGAGCAGCGAGGACCCGACTGGGATGGATTGAGCGGCATGGCTCAGTGCCCGACCTGTTGACTCATCGGTTTCTAGTGATCACAAGGAATGAACCAGGTATATCCATAGGATGACAGGTAGCCCCAGCATAACAAATGGATACTTTGCATCCGGAAAGCAGCCTTTTTTGTGGCCATTTATGTCCAGCAAGTGGGCTCAAGCTTTGTGAACTTCATGGTCCGAGAGACGCAGCACTGCTGCTAGGCAGATCAGTATGAGAAGTATCATGGATTGGTAAAGGTTTCCATCACTGAGAAGTAGGGTGCTTCCTCACTGATCAATGAGAATGAAACTTCATCGTTGACATTCCGATAGAATGGCATGATCATTCTCGTTAAGATCTGAAACTCTGTGGCCCGACTATCTGTTTTTGGGTGATATTTGGTTTGTGAAACTGCATACTGCACACATGCAAATCATTTGATTGGCTAGACATGTTGCACACATACACATGCATACATTCACATGAATGTGTATATGTGTAGATATATGTATTTAAATATACACATAAACATCCATATTTATCTTTACACACACATACATATATATATATATATTTAGGCAGGTTCACTTGGATACGTAGACACCACAGCATAAAAAGCTGCCCAAAAATTTTGCAGACTCCCAGGAGGAGGCAGTGGAGCCAGAACCGGAGCCGAATCCGGTGTACTGCTACTTTGCGTCTGAGGCCGGCTGTGGGGCTGGTTGTGTTGCGATTCACCCCTTGGGTCCACCAGGCTCGGCATCATGGTGGGAGAATCCGTGGTTTACACGTTCGAATCTCTTCGACTTGTTTTTCAAAAGGTGGTACGCTTGACCATTGATGGGTTTTCCTGGCAAAGAGGATCATTTTCGGGATGGAACGGGAGGCAAACAAACAGACACACACTGTTGTGGACTCAAAAGGAAGTAGTTGGGAACCATCGACGGCAGCCTGCTGATCCTTCACATTTCAGAATTGTGGGTTTCCTGCGCCCGTGTGTTTTGGACCACTGGTTTGACTTTAATCACCTTGGATGCGAGGTACCCTAGATGTTCACAGCATACCTCAGCAGAATTCAGTTGCTGGACCAGGTCACAAATATCAACATCGTGTTTGTCTTGGCACTGATGTACTGCGTGGTGGCACCCATCATGATGCCTGCTTGACTCCTGGCTGGAACTGTCAAGGAGATGGTTTGAAGACCTGATCCTCGAGGGTGTGTTTCGGTGCTAGGGGGATTTGTTTGAACACCTCCGGACTCTCCAAGTACCAGTGAGAATGGAGTTGACAACAAACGGAACATGATTTCGTGGAAGTCCTTTCAGTGGTTGGTACGCATCGGAATCTGACCAACTGAATGCGTGAAATTCAAGTTCCACTTGAGTCTCAGCATAACTGGCATCCAAGTGTCCAGAGACTTCAAGCGCTAAAGATAGACCTGGATCAGCATTTTGCTTGCGAGATGTGGTGAGGTTTGTTGTACTTTGCCCTGGCCTTCTTTGTCTACAAATGGCTCTTTGTTCACGTTTATACCAAGCAGTATGATCTCATGGGCGAAACTTGGTATCTCGGTCGCCTTGAGTTGAGCTCGTTTTCCCGGGTGGTTGAGCTTCAAGACGCCTTTCAGTTGGTGGAAGGGATCTGTTTCGGAAGGGGATGCACCTTAAATGGTTAGGTGAACATCCCAACGAAGACTAGATTTGTCATTTGGGGGGTTTTACCAGGGGCACCGGGTATTGACCCACAGCCATATGCACTGACATCCTTTTATGACCGTTCAAACGAATAAACACATTCTTTCGGGGGAAGTCCCACATCAAAGCCTTGCCATACCTGAAGTACCCATCAAAAGGACCTTGACATCCTCATGACACATGGCCACCTTGAAACTCGATTCTGATCATCAGATCCTTCGAAAACTTCCATCAGATCCTTTGAAATTCATAAATCATAAAAAATGAATCATCCGAATTCATCAAATCCTTCGAAACTTCCTCCACTTTTCTGCGAAAAAATTGGAGCCCTGCCACCTGCAAGCTGCCACCTGCAACCAGCTCAGCTTCCAGGTACGGCTGCTTCTGGGGTTTGATCGTTGGGGCGGCCTTCGGCACCGTGTCCCTCGCGGGCCTTGCGGCCATCCAAAAGGGATCCAAGTCGCCGGAGTGCATCGCACCTCGGTCCCACCGGTGGTAGGGGCTGCTTGGAAGGATCAACCCAGCAAATGATGGTGATATGATGCTTCATAATGGTTAAGATTACTGGTTAATGATGGTTGATGATGGTCAAGATTAATGGTTACTAGGTGAATAGTAGTTCATTGATGGTTACTAATGGTTAATTGTTAAGATGCTTTTTAAGATTTACGGTTGATGATGATTCGTTTATCACCAAAATGGTTCCGACAATGGTTAAGATTGAGTTAAGACAACGGTTCATGGTGGTTCAGATAATGGTTGATAATGGTTAAACAACTACTGTATGGTGGTTTCCCAAGCCCCAGGAGACCGCAACGCTATGGTTAGTTTATTACTATACATGGTTGATAGGAAGGATAATAGCTGGTGGTACCCCGATGACTTGAGAAACCACCAAATATTCCTCGGAAACCTTCGTGGAGGGATATTTTTTGGTCGACGAAGTCTGATTTTAGAGATTTTGGGCGAACAAAATCGCGAGCAACATCTTTTCTTTTCCCATGCAACATAATTTTGCAATGACAAAGCTGGAACGTATGTAAGATATTGACGTTTATCCATACCGACATGAAGGCATGCAAACATATGTTCCGTCACATCACGTCACATTGCACTAAATGATCGCTACATTAAATATCATGTACGTGTGTACACTTATTCTACATACTGAGTACATTTTTATGTTACGACAGTAGAATGGACAAATTCATCAAACCCCTCGCGACTGGTCACGTAATGTCCCCCCTGCCCCCATCATCTCAATGTTAGCGCACAAGTTTTCATTTTGGCCTTCGGGGTTTGATTGGTTCATCCAGTCGCGCTAACCTCAAGAAGACCAAATTGGACATTGAAATATTAGGGGTTCGAGGGGAATGATCTCTGTCAGGGTTTAAATGAAACAATTCGTCCACCTACGAGTGAAGAACAGGGGTCAAGAGATTGAACGGGAATGAACTTTCATTGTTTGCAGGCAAATGTCAAAACAGAAATGGGATTTTAGCGATAAGAGCAACAAAGATTCACAGTGGACAAGAAGTGCTGAGAAGGATAGCCCCCCCGTGCTTCCAAGTGCTTTGAGCACGGCAATTGATTTTGGCAGGTGGGGTACCATCGTTGAAACATGGCCAGCACACAATCTGGGGCTGTCCAGGCACTAATCACTGGGTGGACTTGAGATTACTTTACCAAGTGTTTGTGTCATGATATGGGTGTTTCTCAAAATAGGGGACCCTCCAAAGTAATCCTGTTTATGAACATTTATAGAATTTATAGTACTGTAATGATTCAATCACTTTGGGGTACCCTTATTTTAAGAACCCCCCCCTATCATTCCAATTCCCTCCTAGGCACTGTGGGTCTTGACCTTTGCCATCGTGGGCTTTGCAGTTCATTGCGCTTGAGCTGCAACACATCCAGCGCTTGGTCGGACTAAAAGCGCTGGACTGTGCAGTTTCTGCATGTTGACGGTGATAAACTGCATGTATTCGTGTGGATCAAGGCCACATACGGGCAAGGAACATGAGGAGCATACCAACAGGGACTCGTTCACTCTTGGGATGCAGAAGACAGCCATGTCTCCATATTCCAAATCGGTTGCTTCCACATTGCTCCTGTTCTTGCTAACACTTCCTCCCCGGTTTTTTGTTTCCATTGGGCACTCTGGTTGGGTGCATCTGTTGATCATTCTGGAGCACCGCCAGTCTTTGTGGGGGGGGATGCAGGCGCAATGACCATTGCATGAAGAAACATGAACCAACAACGTGGTTGAACTCATCCAGAAAGAGTTGGTGGTGATTGTTGAGAAACCGACTCACCGCGGATCCCATTCTTGGTGATGTCTCCACTGTTGGCTAGTCATCATTTTCTTGGTTGGTTTCCTGATATTGTTGGTTATTTTAAACGACCTCGTATCTATATCTTATCACTGTTCATCCTTATCATTGTCATTTATCTCCCTCTTCACAAAGCAACAATTGACTGTTATTCACAAGAGCGATGCCACATCATTTTTTGAACAACAGTCATATCATTCGTCCATACCTCCGTCGAACCCGAAGTCGAACCTCCCCCACACTCCACCTCCCCTCAAGAAAAATATTCATCGTTATCCCAAGTTATCCCATGTCCTCCCATGTCATCCATAGTCATCCCATGTTCTCCCCATCCCTAAGCCTTAACGGTGGCGCCTCCCTAAGCCTTTTCCACGCTGTGGCTCCAGGGCGCCCACCGAGGCGAGAACACCTTCATGCCCTTCTGCCGCGCCTTGCCCTACCGTGCTGCCGTGCTGGCCGACGAGACCGCCTCGGCGGAAGTGGTCAATGGCTTCAACAGCCACCTGGCGCGGCGCAGTGGCGGTCACGTGGTGTTCGGTGCCGGTTGGGGGGAAACTCACCTGGCAATGGAAAATCACGAGGTTTGAAGGGAAAGCCAACCGGAAACCCCAGCGATTTCTCCATGGTTTTGGAGTGCCAGGTTAGTTTGCCAGATATGGGTCAGTAGATTCGGTATGTTGAGATAATATTTCATGAAACATGTGGTAATGTTGGTCTTGGATGTTAGGTGTGGCAGCTGCTCTTGTTTTTGTTGTTGCTGTCGTTCTTGCTATTGCCCTCCTTCTTTGTCGCTGCTGTTGTTGGTTATATGTTATGATATTCTGTGTACGCAGCAGAGTTTGCCTTTCGGCACGAATGGCGCGAAAAGTTCGATCATCTCCGGAATCTTTGCATAGCTTATTTCGTTATATTGTTGGATCAGTGACACATCAAATGTGAATGCCTAAGCAAGTGTGGAGGTGTAGCGCAAGCATTGTTCTGGCGCCATGTTGGCACATTGTGCCATTGACTGTTGACTCATCACCATAGCGAATCTACTAATTACAAGAGGTGCTACTAATCTTGACCAATTTTATAACAATTTGATTGACTTGTCTTCCACCTCCAATTGACTCATCACCTTGAACTGGCTTGGATTTTCTTGATTGGTAGAACTACGGTAGACCCAATATGCGATGATCAAAATGCATGGAGTCACCGCGCATTTGGCACTTCGAGGAGCTTCACACTGGACCTCGCCATTGGGTTGAACACTTCCAAGATCCCACCTGTGTCAAGAAGATTCTGAAGTTGATTGGTGGAGGTGGCATAGATAAGATGTCGAAAATGATGTTGCTGATGATAGGTACATGAAATGCAGCAAGATGTGTTTCAAAGACGTACATTTCTGAGCTACAGCAGTCTGTATATAACATCTTGATCTATGAGCCAAATCTGCCTACCTTATCACCTATGTAGCTCACAGCTCAACCACAGAGTTGTCCCCCCGCATCTTCTGCTGGCGGCCCAGGTAACTATTACCGGGATCCCATTCTCGACGATGCACAGCTGCGAAAGGGTGAGGTCTAGTGACCCCCAGGGGCTGCTCAAGGCTTACGAATGATGTCCCAGCGGGTCATCTCAAAGAGGTCTCGAGATCTCATTTCACAGTAGATATGAGACATGCATCGGCTTCACCAAGGTGGAAGAAGCACACCAAACATGCGTATTAGATTCAAATATAACCACAGCATTGACCTTATCAACTGAGAACCGGAAATTGCGAAGCTTCAAAGCTTCTGATTCGTGAAGCCTTTGGTCTAGCGGATTACAATGTTCCCAAAGCTTTGTGCATCTGAAAGTCCCACAATCCACTAGTAAGACTTCAGATCTATCCATAAATGAGGTATCTCTGACATGATCCTTGGGTAAACTAAGCTGCAAGCCCACAAAATCCGTGTATTTGTAAGTAAACCATCTGTAAATGGTAGATTTTGCACTTTCAGGTTTGTTGACCATTGGGCAATGTCCTCCTGGACATCACCAAAATGCATGCAGATGTCCGCAGTGACGTACCCATCCCAACATGCCAGGTATCGAAGAATCATGGGTAACCTGGCAACCCAGAAAGTGTCAACAAAAAATGCTTTGCCAATGACTAGATACAAATATATAGTGAACTATGCAATAGTGATAATGTTGATTTATCCATGGATCAATGGTGAGACATTGAACAAATACCACTTGGTTGGTTCTAGTCAATTTCTCCATTGGAAACACAGCCGGTGGCCCACAAACTCATTGTTTCAATGATCATCGCTATGTGGTCAAGTTGTAAAAATGGCGGGTGATGGCGTCGGGATCCAACCAGAACTGGTTTTCACCGCTACTGGCATTGGCCTCAGTACTTTCGATGTTTTTCGTCAGTTCTTCTTGATCATGATATCAGTACGAAACATCGAAGTATCATGGATAATCGTACTGGTAAGACATGGGTGATTAGCCATGTGTAGTAACCGGTATGATTACATAGAAATGTCAATCGCGATTGTATGGCTGAGACATTCTGGGTACATGGTTAAATGGATCTACTGATCTACTTATCCAGTGTCATCATTACATGGTTAATTGGGGAGATCACTCATTGATGATGAATCAATGCCATCATCGTTAGATGGCTGATGCTCGTAGTAGTTGATCGATGGATGAAACAATATCATCATTGTGGCATGGTTGGTTATTGGTATTCATTCTGCAATTAATGATAAATCATTGTTCGCACTATTGCACTTCTAATACTGGGAACCACAAGTCGGTGGATAAATCAATGCTATCAGTATTACACAGCCAACACTGGTGACATTCATCCATGGATAGATCCATATCATCATTGGTACATGGTTACCACTGATGATTAACCAACATGGTTGCGACAGGTCGCCGCTGTGATAAATTAATGTAGCATTCTTACATGGTCAGCTATTGTAATCATTAGTAATCCGTGGTTAGCTAACCATCCATGTTACAATTGTAACCATTAGACATCAACGTTTGCATATGAACCATCATTCGTAATCATTGTCAAGTAACCAATTTTTCATTTGTTAGTCATTGGTAATCATTAGTAATGATTATATAGTCATTAAGTAACCGTTCATAACTATTAGTCATTAGCAAACCAAGGACTAACCATTAGTCATTCATCATATGCAAACCATGAATGGAAATCATTACTGTAGTAATCATGGTCATTGGAGGATAGTCCTTAGTAAACCATGATTGCTGCTAACATTTGCTAAGTATCAATACAAACCATTATGAATCATTAGTGATTAACTACAGTGGTTACCACCATGATGAGTCAGTAGTGAGTTCCACTGGTTGACTGACCGATAGCCATTCAAAACCATTCATCAGTAGCAAACCACTGCAACTCCTGGTGGCACCTGTGGATGGCTTCGCCCGGCTGGTCACCCGGCCCCCGGCTGGTCACCCCAGGAAATGACGGAGACGGAAACGCGAGAAGCATTGACGTGGCCTGAACTTCACTGGCCATGGTTGTTCCATGAGTCGGCCACGGTGGCCTTAGTGACTCCTTAGTGGTTCATAGTGGTTGTTCGTGGTTGTTAGTGGTTAATCATGGTGAATAATGGTGGTTAGTGCTGGTTGATAGTAGTTCAGAGTGGCTAATTGTGTGAGAGTGGTGGTCAAGAATTGGCAACAGTGGTCAAAATCAGGACCGGATTTCGTATCGATTGCTTTTGGTGGTGATAAAACGAGACGCAAATGTATTTCCACATCTATGTGGCCTTGACCCGGGAAAGAGCATAGAAACCATGCATGAAACAGGGACATAGGAGCAGCATAGAGCAGTGCTTATGCATCTCGTATTCCTATCAGAGAGAGAGGGGGAAAGAGAGATATTCCCAAGCCTCTGAGAGCTATATGTGGGACGCACAGCGCTAATTATCTCTAATTAGGTATGTGCATGGATCAGGGTACCTCAGAGCAATGATGCAGGAAACATAAATATGCGAATCTGCGTGCATGTATGACGCCGTTTCCAGTCGCCAAGTATGTATAGTACATACTATCCATGACAGAGTACAGCACATACGTGTAGAGTATGGGGATTAAACCGTCATAGGCAGCGAGTACACCGGGCAGCTCGGGCTCAACAAGCGGGAACGCATGGCACGGCTGGCCACTCATCCACCCTGGCTAAGGCCCAACAAGGAGGAGGACTCTGATGAGGAAGCCGTAGGGATCTGTGGGTCCGCAAGCCCGTGACAGTGATCCTTGCAGGAGATTCTGATCCCTGCTTTTTTGGGTTATGTTATGATTTGTTATGATCATGAAGTTTGGCATCATGTATGATCATGAAGTTTGGCATCATGTATGATCATGAATTTTGGCCCATCATGCTGATTGCATGGTGACTGCAGAGTCTCTGCTGTGATTGCTGAAAATAAACATGTCTTATCCTTGGAGCCTTGGAGGCGATGTGTTGGTACATGATTTCTCACTCATCATTGTAGAAATAATGTAAGACCAATGTACAAATGGGTGTTTCTCAAAATAGGGGTACCCCCAAATGATCCATTAATAGTCATTTATAGTGATGAACCAACCATTTTGTGGGGTTCCCTATTTTGAGAAACCACCAAATACATCTTGAGTTTGGCTTTTGCCTCAGAAAGGGCAAGAAAGCCTCTGATTCCCAATCAGAGACGCCGTCCTGGACACCCGCTGAATGCAGCTGCTGCCAAAGTGCGGCTGTTAAAAGGCACCAGTGGTGAGCTCTACGCATGGATTAAAGGGAACGCTTGATTAAAATGAACGTTTTAGTTTGGGCTCAGCAAATTGGTAAATTTTGGATTGATCTACCAATTGTATCAACTTAGATGCAGCTCATCTCAATCAATTGGTTAATCAACTGGTGAACAATTGGTAGATCAACCCAAAATTAGTTAATTGGTCAACTGGTTAATCAATTTAGTGAACTATGGACCTTTCCGTTGTATCAACTGGTCTGTCACTTCTGGTCAGGTGTTGGCGGCTCAGGTGAGTGCACCCCAATTTTGTCACAGCGATGGCACCAGGTGTCGTTGGGTACACCACTGATGAACATCAAAACGGTTGTTGTTGCAAGGCCATATGGTCAATATTAACCAACCAATAATGGTGGTTATTACCCAGCCAACTATAGGGAAAACCAAGGTTAATGATAGGGGAACCAGGGGTACGGGATTTTGACCCACAGGCATATCAAGGGATTGCAAGGTGATGCTGTGATGCTTGCTGCTTTCAAACGGCACAGCCACTAGTCTGAGTGTCTTCATGTGATGGATTGGGTAGTAACATTCACCTTTTCATCACTTTATATTGTAATCACCTTAAAATCACCTTATATTCACCTTATCCCATCTCTTCGTGTGGGTATTCAGATATGATTTGTAAAGATTGAGCCACTTGGATGTGACCTGCACGCGATGGCGCGGCCTGAGGTGAAGAGACTTCATGGCCGCCGATCGAACGAATCCTGCCGCTCATCATTCTCAACTCACCAGGCGGTGGTGGGGTGGGTGGTCTTGGCTGCCAAACAACCATTCCTTACTAAAATATTAGTAGGATAGAACTTGTAGCCAAGAAATATACTAACACCTGTAAGTGACTATTAGTGCACCAACACTATACGAATATACTGACCGTAGGTGCACTAACAAGTATAGGTGTTAGGATATGGTTATAGGTGTTTTGTTTGTTGTTAGTGCATTGTCAAGAGATGTTGCTGACATCATGAACTACGATCATTTGCCATTGTTGTCAATAGTCTTCGATCTCTTGCCCTTTGGCAAACTAACCTGGAAGTTAAATATCACCATGTTCCACTGGCAAACCACTATAGATGTCGGATTTTCCACTTCCAGGTTACTTTACTTTCAGGTTAGTTTGCCCGAAGGTCTAGTCATCCTGGAGTAGATTGTATATTCCATCCATGTTAATGTTTTCATCATTAATCAGCTTCGGGGATGGTCCAATGCCCGGTATTCTACTTGAAAACGGTTTATTTTCAGCATTAGCTATTAACTGACTATCTTTCGTTGAGTGTCAACCACAATTCACCACTTTTGACCACCATTAAACACTATGAATTAACCACCATTAACCGCTTTACTTGGTGATTATTATACTAGATAAGAATGGTTGAGCAAGGTTCAACATGATCAACTCCAGCATGGCGATGGTGTTTGCCCTTCACAGGCGCCTGGGCCATTGCCTTGCCAATGACACTGGGCGATGGGACTCCCAGTGGTGGAACCAACCAGGGACCCCAAGGGGTCACTGGTAGTCTCACTGTTGGTCACTGGTGGTCACTGGTGGTCACTCTAGGTCACCGATCCTCATAATGATTGGTTTCTGCTGCTTGTACTGGCAGGGAAAAAGGTGTCAACTCGGGCCATGCCTGCTTTCTGCCTTTCCATTTTAGTTGGGAATGTCCTCGGCATCAGCCAGGGTCACCTCTTAGTTTTGCCTGACAGGCCCATCTCGTGCATCATTGTGGTTCGTTTTTGTCAGCCTTTGGAGTGAAGACTCATATATGCTTTTTTTGACTGACATCTAATCCATTTGTTCTTTGGTAAATGTACTCCCAGCAAAACCAAGTTGGTTCAGCGAACTTGACGTAACCACTATTTTGTTGGAGGCTTGTCCATGGTCATGGGTTTACCCATGCCCGAGCTTTCCCACACGGGGCCTGCCAAGAACAATTCTTCACCAGCATTTGACTACTCAGCTTGGGTTTGAACCGTAGTCATCATAAGTCATAGTCATTTACAAACTATGGTCATCCTGTAGTCTTAATGAGTCATTCCTCAATCTTCAATCCGTGGTATTCATGGTATATACTCCAATCATCTCGAATCCACCAACATGTTTAAAGGTCAACTGTTTACTATATGTTTAATTCCTAACAGTTTGTTAAATGTTTAATTGCTAACAGTAGTGTTCATTCCACCCAGGTAGTATCAATCTCCAATCAATCTCCTCCATGTCAATTATATATCTTGATAGGCCATATTAAGCAAACATCATTGGTAGGTCATGGTAGGCCATACCAACCTCTCCCCAATCCACGGCCCCTCCCGTAACCTCGGTGTCGCCCAGGCCCGAACTCACGAGCCTATGGGGTGCGGATGATCGCTGGTGGTGTCAAGTGACGGAACTTGACGGGTTTTGGGATGGCCTAATGGACCGTACCAGCATAAACTCATAGGGATTTATAGGGGTTACAATTATTGATAGATCATATAACAATAGGGATTTATAGGGGTTACAATTATTGATAGTGGTTAATCATAGGGATAATCACCGACAATAAGGGTTAAACAACTACTACATGGGGGTTTCTCAAGCCAGTTTGGGGACCGCAAAGTTTGGTTGGTTTATACTCATATTGGATGATTTGGGGGTATACACCCTGTTTGAGAAACACCCAAGTCAATTGTGTAAAGTATAACGGGGCTATCTGTTGGTTTGCCGCCCATCTATTGGTTTGGAAAAGGAATTGTACCCAACGGGAGCAAGGGATCAAGGTTGGTAGTCAAGAATTGTCAATAATAGTTTTTTCATAGGCAATAATAGTCAGGAATAAGGGTCAATACCAAACGATTTGTACACCATAGCTGTAGGGGTTGACCAACAATTGGGATAGAACCAACAAGGACAGGGAATGCTGATCCAAGCAGTGAGGATTACGATGACAATTGCAGCGAACCCTCTTTTCGTGTATCAACGACTGGAGCAGTAGAGCACTGGTGCATATAGGTTTTATGATCCTTAGTTTGAATCCTATGATTCAATTTGTTTTAGAATCCACGCTGGATTCCGCTGGATATTGGTTATATATAACACTGGTTTCAATGACTTGGAAGTCAAGAATCACCATGTTTTGTAGGTAAACCATCTATAGGTCACAGAATCATAGCTGGTTGTTTACCACATCGCAAGTCCAACAGATCTCGGCCAAATCGGTTGCGGGTTCAAATCGGATTGATTTGCTCCCCTTTTGTCACTGGTCAACATGCTAAAATGGACAGAATATGGGGGCACCTTCGAATTTTGGGTCGTTTGTCATTCATGTATCAGGGATTACCCAATTTACATTCTGAGCAGAATGATTGCTAGATGGACGTTGCATATGGTATATGAGGTGCGCAGAGATGTATATGTAGACACGCACACACAGACACGCACATGCACGCATGGGGAAAAAACAGCGGAAAAAAAACTTAACAAAAAATCCCTTTGGCTACTCCATATCAGATGTATATATTCCCTGTGATGGTTGGTGACCGACATCACAGCATTGAAACGCCAGGCGTTTCTTAGCTGCGGCTGCAGTATTGCCCCCGGCCATGGCCGGGCAACTGCGGGAGCCTCGGGGGATACGGGTGACCCATGGTTGAGAAATGGTTATGATAAGTGAGTCAATGGTTTCCCACACTTCGGACTTTTTTAAAAGCATCTATATGGGTGTTTCTCAAAACAGGGGAAATCATCCAATATTGGACATTTATAGTAATAAGGCAAGCCATTCTCTATTTTGATAAACACCCATTTAGATATTTTGAGTGCCTAGTGGCAACAACAACCAACTAGAAGAAGGGCCAGTTTCGCTTAAGAACCAGAGGGGAGGTATTGGTATATCATCCATCATTTGGGTAAACGATAACAATCTCACCACGCGACCCCTCAAAGGGTTTAGTGGCAGTTGTGTTTGGTGGTGCTGAGGTATGGCCGGTGCTGCTGCTATTGCTGTTGCCGATACTGTTCTTTTTGGTAAGTATAGGTTAATACTGCAGTTGGCCAACACAGGGCCATAATCTTTACACACATAGATCCATATCTTAAATATATCTATATGACAGTACGCGTGGTGTTGTCGTTTGCTTCCAATTTGCTCTAAGGTTGGTCAGAACAGCTGCTGGTTTGGAACTTCCCCGGGCTCCCGAACAGGCTCGGGGGAAGCAGGCGGTCGTTGATGGACAGAATTGACACGTGCCAAGGAGAGATGATCATGGTATATCCCATGATGTTTGGTTAAATGTATCATCAATGGACATATCCATTTTGACATCACATTGATACCTCCATCACAGCAAATCATGAACAATGACCATGGGGAGATTTTATTGTGATACTTCACGGTGCCTGCGTAATTGGCGCTACTGTTCATGCGCTACTGCTGATGGAAAAAATCAAAGGCTGTTGAAATTGTCGATCCCATTTGGTGTCGACCATCACCATATGCGAACACCCGACCCATTCGACCAGTTTGAATCGGAGCATTTCCCTCGAACGAGGCTTTCCAGGCTCCTTTGAAACATGCAGAAGTGGTTGCAGTTTCATATCTAAGGTGTCAACCAGTGTCAAACAGGTTGTCTTAGGACGCCCACGTTTTGATGACCCCAACTTTGGTACCTGATGACAAAGCGGTCCTCATGTTGCAACCGTCGCCGCAATGACAGGCAGATCTTTATGGCATGCTGTTTGGGCTGATACAGCGCGAATCCTCGGTCACGTCGTTCTCTCCTGGGCGGTAAGGGTGGTCGTGATTGTGGTGAGCACTTACAGATGTGGATCGGCAAAAACAGCTGCTGTTTTGATCGCGATAACTTCTTTGCCCGGTAGAACTACCAACAACATCCAACAAGATCCAACAAGCAATTTTCTTGCGAGCAATAGGCAGAATATTGAATTTGGGTGAATACAGTTTCTCTACCTACCCTTTCCGTTGAAAAGGCTTGTCCATTGCCAGGGTGGGGCCGTGGCCGCCCTGTGGGCCATGAGATTTGCCCGTTTCTCCATGTTTCTTCGCCAGTCGGCCATCGCCGCCAAGCATTCTTTGCATCATTGGCTTTCGTTCCAAGCGTATGTTCCAGTCGGTCAGTTGCATCCACATGTTCCAGTCGGTCAGCTGGTTCTGCTCCAACTTCTTGTCGCACCTGTGTCCTTTCCGGCGGGGCGGGCGGTGAACGGCGTTGCCGAGGTTCCTGTTGCTGTTGGCCGTGGCAGCTCTGCAAAAGACCACCTCCATCAGCTTTCCACTGCCCTTTCTGTGGGAAGGCCCAGGTGGCGAAACCCATGGAGCCCATGGCGGGGCTGCTGTTGCCAGGTTGGTGCTGGGGTGGCAGTTGGATGCCTCTTTGGCATAGAAGTTACTCCTGGACTTGATGCCAAAAAAGAGTAGAAATTACATGGACCTGATGGCCTTAGAGTTGGGTCTTGAATCATTGATGGATATCTCCCTGTCCTGGTTGTTTCCCAGTGGAAGCATTTGGCGGTTTCTCAAGCCAGTTTGGGACCCCAGAAATGGTTGGTTTATTACTATACATGAATGAATATATAATATTGGATGATATGGGGGTAGCCCTATTTTGAGAAACACCCAACTGAATCACAGGATGGGGATATCAAGTGCTAATGCTGGTTGATTTGGTTATGGGGTCGCAAAGATCAATGGTGGTCAATGATGATTGACCATGGCAAACGATGACAGACCATGATCAATGCTGGTTCAGAGTTGCCAATGACGCTTAAACAAGGTTACCAGTGACTGACAATGGTGACTACTGACTAATAATGGTTAACAATGTCTAACAGTGGTAAAGAATGGTCACATAACGAAGGTTCGCAGTGATGAATCCCGATCAGCTGTGGCTCATGAGGATTAGCAATGACCAGTGGATATTTATGAACTTTATGGTGCATGATGGCAACCAATGGTCAGCAATCTTTGATTGATGAAGTTCGATGGCAATTTTGAGTGATGAACAATGCAAAACAATGCCTCATGATGGTTAACAGTGATTGATGATGCTGAATGAGGGTAAATGAAAGTAAATGTGATTAGGAATGACAATTGATGATTCAAGATCATTGCTCAATATTAACGAGCGACGATGGTCATTTATGGTGCTTCATGGTGGCTAAGAATCAATGGCCAATGATGGTTCATGATCGAATACCGTGGTGGTCAATGCCTGGAAAATAACTGATGAATAGCTGGTGAATGGTGGTGAACACCATCGGGTTAATGATGCTATTCACCAGTTATCAACCGGGTATTAAAGAGCACCATTAGTTAAGTGCTTAATTCCTTGTTCATAGTGGTTAATACCATAGGTCTGATTAATGATGCTTAAATGACAACTGGTATTAATTAACTGACAAGAACTGGTGATTGACAATGGTATCATGAATTTACCACTGGTAATACCTATCATCAATGGTCGTTGTACCATCGGTTTAATGACCATTTAAGTTGGTAATACCATGGGTTAATATCATGGTTAAACTTGTTACTACCACCATTTAGTTACCATGGTATTACAACCAGTTAAATACCATTTGAGTGAGTAATACCATGGTGTTTATCATTACTTGCTGCTATATACCATGGGTTAGTGTCACGGTCGTTGCTATATATCATGGTTAATACCAGTTCATTGACGGCCAACAACGACCACTGGTGGCGATTTCTGCACGGCATCCCAGGCTTGGTCTCACGCTGGGCCTGGGCAATGCAGTGTGGGAACCCAGCGTGGCCGCGACGAAGGCAGCCCGGTTGTGGTGGGTCATTGGCTAAGGATACAGACATAGTATATGTCATATATGTCATATGTATATATCATCTATGATTAAATCTATGTATAATACATTTTCCTTTGATAATGGCATATATTACATATTATATGATGTTTGATACTTGGTTCAGATTTCTATATACTGTATGTATATATGTACATGTATATACATATATATATATTTCTTTGATTTAAGTATTGTACATGTATATAGAGATATGCATACACATATACATGCATACACCTGCATGCAGCATATACGCGTTAAATTAGTGGGAATTTTAAGTTTTTCCGACTAGCACAAATAAAAAAGTCAAGGTGAATATGTGAAATGGTTCGCGCACCAAAAACGGCAAAATTGTTGCCAGTTGTTGTTTTTATATCATTTTTTGGCTTCCCAGTATCGATTCTTCTCCGTATGTACTGACTACAAACTGAAACCAACATTTGGCACTAACTAAAAATTGACTCACGACTACCGTATTCTATGAACATATGATCATTTACCATTTATATACCCGTCGACAATGGACTAGTTGCATGGAGCAGCTTCTTTGTGTACCTGGAGGCCCCTTGCACCAAGAACAGCAGAAGCCTAATGATCATTTATGGCAAGCAGTGGCATAGCTGGCCGGTGGATCATGTTGGTTCCCAACCAATGCTGATTATCCCCGAAGGTTCATCATGACCAGCAATAACCACAATAGGCCACTAATGATTTATGATAGCCAGCAATAACCACTAAGCAAGGACCAGCCAGCGAGAATAAACCAACAGCAAGCAGCAACCAACAACAATCGACAGCAACCCAGAATAGCGAACACCATTGATTTATGTCGTGGATGATTAAGTCTTCCTCTTCATCACAGCATGAATGGCAGCACCAAGATATTTGGATCAGCCACTCTCAAGTGGACTCGCTGCGGATTTCGTTGCTACCCAGTGCCATAAATGCATAGCTGGATGTCAGTATGAACGAATACGTGCCCAAATGAATGCTTGGAAAACTATGCCAACATATGTGTATGTGTAAAAATACATATTTCTGCACACAGTTATCAAGACACCAACATACAGTTTTTTCATCTAGCACAAATAGATCAATGAACATGTATATGTATGACTTTAAACATGTAGACATGTCTATGTATGAAGTGCAATTTGCAAAGCGCAAGTACATTCATGTGCACATGTACAGGCATATACGCATGTACACCCACATATGCATATGTGTTTGCTCACATGCATGTATATCCTCTGAATGTAGACACTCTACATTCGAAGCTAGTGTTTTCCCCCATCAATGGATGATAGTTTCAATGCACTGAGGGCAAGAGTCTTCCGCGGCACCATTTTGCCACGCCTTTCAGCTGTAGCCAATGGACCATTCTAAACCACCATTCTGAAGCACCATCATGGACCACATGTCTAAACCACCATGGATCACGACCCTTCGGATCTGTTGCACCACCGTTGCAACGGGACGACGACTAGTGGAGGACCAGCGTTGCCTTCGTCGGATCCAGGTGGCTTTCGCGGTCCTTCCGCTGCTCGAGGAGGTGGAGCCTGCGGCGAGCAGCAGCTGGGGCAGCAACTGGGGGCGCCATGCAGCGCGGCACGCGGCATGTGCTACCGAAGGTAGCAGGGTACCATGGTTGACTTAGATTGGTTCAGTAGGGTTGACTTAGATGAACTACCAGTGATTCTCGAACTAACCAGGGATTAGTTCAGTAGGGTTACTCCAGTTGACCAAAAGCAGGTGTGGTAGTGATGGTTGACTTATATTAAACTACCAGTTGCTAATGGTACCAGTGGGTCAACTGAACTGGTACCCTATTAGCAGTGATCCCCATTGATGGCGAAGTTAGCAGGGATGGTTGACTCTCAGTAGTTTGTCCTCGGGCAGTTCATCGTATAAGTGAAAGTAGTGATGGTTGACTTAAATTAGTTCAGGAGGGTACCAGTTCTGGTATGTAGATATGACCATAGAACTACCAGGCGCGTGGTATGGCCATAGGTATGTTGTGACTGGGATCACTTTGTCGCGCTTCGGAACGACCATCTATGATGGATTCTGGACGAAGGATGGAGAAAAAGGTGGACAAGAACTTGATGAGTTCGTAGGGCCTAGGGAACGATCATGGATTTCACAGACCAAACTAGGGTTTTTCATTGCTGCCGTGCCAGGAATTTGACCCATTGGACCGGGTGCGCGGATGGAACTAAGGTGTTCTCATCCCTCTGGTTAGCTTCATACTCATCGGATGCATTGCACCTTCGCTGCAGAAAGAACGAGAGGACCCTTTCTGCGGTGGGAGGAATCTAGAACAATGCCTTGGATGTATGATTGTGGCGCAGCTTTTTCCCGGAACCACTATGTGAAGCGGAAATGAATTTTTCCCAAATGACGGGTGCTGCTACACGACCCGTTTCCAATTTAGATTGTGTTTCCGGGCGGACTTTCAGATTTCCCAGGTATTCAGTGGATTTGTTATGTCCCAACTGAAAATGATCGTTTCTCGTGGAAATCATTTTGAATACCCCACAAACACCGGGGAATCTGCAGCCTGGAGATTTAAGGAGTTTGTCCGGCAGAGGGGCTCAAATATTAGGCTTTTCCATGGTTTTCTTGAGCTTTCGCAAAAAGAGAGACTGTGGATGCAGCTCTTGTTTTGGCCGCCGAGTACTTCCAAGAACTGATCTGGTTGTGGGTCAAAACCTTGTACCCCTGGTTCCCTGGCATTAACCATGATTTTCCCTGTAGTTGGTTGGTTGTTATTCACCATTATTGGTTCATTAATATTGACCCATAGCCATCATTTTCATTCAGAACTGATTTATTCTGACACCTGGAGCTGCCGTCAGATCACTTGCTTTTCCAGCTGCCGAGACTTGGCCTTGAGAAGTTTTCAATCCTCCGAATTATTGTGATATCCATTATAATGGATATCTGCCACTAATAAATAATCACAATTATAATGGATTTATCAATTACTAGCTTTTAAATCAGGTTACTATTGATTATAATGGATTATCAATTATTGTAGGTTTAAATTATGGTTTATTATCACTAATAAATAATCACCATTATTGTGACCAGTTTTGAATTCAAACCACTCAAAGCCATAGCACATCTGTCTCCGTGAATCTGAGGCCCAGTTGTCTTGGGGCGTCCGCTGGCCTCCCAGTTCCCAGTGCTTCAGGGTAGTGGAGGTTGTGAGACCTCGATGATTTCAAGAACAGCAGATATTTATTCTATCCTGTCATCTTTCCTGTGAATTTCCACATGCTTTCGGACTGAATGTAGGGACATTGCGCTTGGAATGAACTGGAAGTTTTGCTGGCCTGGGATAGGATTGACATCGCTTCATTGACTCAATCTCCTTTGTTTCAGGTTCTTTCTTTGTGTTTGACCATGGCTCAAAAAAGGGGTAGCAAGGCAAGGGGACCACAACATCCATTTCGAGGTCTTGGGAAACACCACTGACCGGAAGGTACACGATTTCAGCACTGTCAGGCGCCATTGGTGCATTTGTGTTAAATGGGTTATATCACGTTATATGTATGTGCTTTCTGCTGCAGATACAACGTTCACGTATGTGATATATATATATATATATACATATATATATATATAGATGTATATAAATAAAGCATATATAGGCATACATTTCCTTCATACTCAATTTTCAGTATATTTTATGGATTCACATCTTCATAGCTACGACATCGGAATGCGCATAGTGCAGCCATTAGCTAAGAATAGCATGCGCACCATCATCATCATCATCATCATCATCATCATCATCATCATCATCATCATCATCATCATCATCATCATCATCATCATCATCATCACTATGTTTGTGGATTGCTGTTGTCCTTGCCCGTTGAAATTGCTTGCTTCTTGCTGTTTTTTGTTGGTTGTTGATAGTTGAAGCTTTTCATTCTGGACCTTCGGCCCGCGCATAGGGAAAACCAGGTTGTTGCTCGTTGTGGTTGTTAACCACTATCAATCACTAGTATCAACCCTTGTATTAAGCCATGATTCACCCTGATATCAGTACTAAGCCTTATATTAGCCTATATGAACCCCTATATTAAGCCTTATACTAACCCTTCTACTAACCCTAATATCAAGCCTTGTTAACCATTCACCACCCTTGGTTGCGGCTGGTTACCTCCAGGTCTCCAAGCCGACGAGTTGGCTCAGACCAACCTGGCGTTGAGGCACCTGCTGCCACCTGCCACGGGTGCCGCAACGGTGGACATAGCAGATCTGAAACGACGGTTGGGTGCCAAGGGCTAGGGGTAACCAACGGTAACCAAGGGTAACTCACCAGCCAAAATGATCATTTTATGACTGAGCCGGGGGTATGCACGGACAAGAGGACGATCATTTTATGACTGGAAACCATTGGTTCACTGGGAAAACCTTGACCATGGCAACTGGCGCCCGTTTTTGTTGGGAATGCGCCTGTGAATCGAGCGGATAATTGAAGGTTTAGTCATGATTTTGTTGGTATTCAGATCAGTCATAAGTTTGGGACTTGATGTGTCATGGAGGCTGAATATGATTGAATCTGATCGGGATCAATTTTCGTACAGCCAGTGTAGGGGTTTATCATTGGGCGTATCACACAGATGCAAAAAGAATCTGTATCAAACGAATGAACCCGCAACAGTCATGGGCCTATTGATCGGTCTTAGCAGGGTGAAGGGATGGGCGAACCAGCTTCATGAATGACAATGTGAAAACCTCACTATATACATTTATATGCATACATACGCATGTACATACACACCTTGTATGTATAAGTTCCAAGCAGCTTGGTATACCCAAGACCGAACTCGTAGCTTTACTAGCAACTGATGTAAAGCTCCTGGTGCATGGCTGCACGCGTCATCTTCCGACTATCCCAAGATGGCTCCCTGATTTGATTTCTCATGATGGTGATGCCCCTGTTGACGTTTCAATCGTTTTTAAACGGTCGACAACGAAAACGGTTAGTAGCTGAGGCTCATCCTTAGAATAAGCTTCCTTGAAATCCACGGAGCATCGTGCTGGTTTTCTCATAGGTTAGGCCGCTGCTCATAGGGCAGGATTGAACCGCTATGGCAATGTCCCTGCTCCCGCCACTCATTATTGTTTCTCCACCGTTGCCACCGTTGTGGCTCTTCCTGACTCTCACTATATCCATCTCAACTGCAGAGTTATGGGGGATCAAAAAAATGTTGCCAGTTGCTTTATGAAAGTGTTGACGGCATAACAGGCCACAATCACAAGGGTTGTATCCTTGACAAATCTTCCCAGCATCCTATGGTGAAGCCCAGGGTCCTCTGCGAGGCTTCTCCGTGATTGCACCAATCAGTTGGACTGCCAGGGCTCACCTTTGATGGCAGAAGGCAGCGCAGCAGCGTTCTTCCCAATCACTAAGCATCTTTAGCCAGTCATATGAGTCATATGAACATATGAAGATTATATAACTGTAGACAAAAGTCCAACAGTTGGACTAACCTTAAGCTTGATAATATATGACTAACCGGTCATATGAGCGATTCAGATTGGCATTTTTTGCCCTTTGGTCCTGTGGGACATACAATTCATCCGGACAGTATAAGGGTTTGGGTGATGAGGACGCTGGTGTGGATGCAACCAATAGGGTACGCCAACAATTTTGCAAAGGCACAGAACTGGTACCAACAGTGGAGACAGCCTACAACAAGATTTTTCAGATTTGGGCACGAACGGTTTGCCCGCCCGCTTTCCGAATAGTTGGCAAAACAGTTGTGACCGCTGTGTCAAATGATTGTGAATCTGTTGGTTGGGATATTCTCGAACGTGAAATGTTGAAACGCTTTCCCAAACTGGTTCATTCGTTTGATACCAAACAGCTTTATTCATCTGAACGTTTAGGGGGTGATCAGCCAGAAAACAGGTTTGGGCGAGCTCATGATGATGGAGGCCCCAAGTTGTGGCTCAATCAACACTTTCTTGAGGGTTTGATGGGGGTGAGGGAAGCATCCAGGAGCACGGGCTGCTTGATTTCTCTGGGCAATCAACCCTGTTGTATTCAGCAAACACCATGAATCAATTACCCTCTGGTAAACCAACCTGGAAGTCAAAAAACACCATTGTAAAATATTGTAAATAGGTAAGCCATCTAAAACTCGTGGATTTTCCAGGTTTGTTTGGCAGAGTGTAGCCCAAGTTGCCACGTTCTAACCATGATGCTCTTTGGCTTTGGGCAAGTGCGTTCACCTCAGGGGCTGTGGCTGACCAAGATCTTGCGCCGTGCTTTCAGGTCCCCGGGTGATTTCTCACTATGAAGAAAGCATGAAACAGGTGGGTGATGCGGGTGGGACCCTGGGGGCGGAGCTGCATGGGGAATGATGATTGAGAGAGTTGAGAATGGTCAATGGTGCTCAATATGGTCATTCTGAGTAATTAAGAATGGTTAGTAATGATTGGTCATGGCCCATAGTGGCTAAGGATGGTAAATATCAAAGAGTTGATAATGGTCCATACTAGTGTTTCAAGCATGATAGCAATGATTGAATACAGTCCAAGACGAGTTGAAGGGAAAACAAGCTAAGAATCATGTGGATACACCAACTATACAGGGCTACATGGGTGCATCCATGGCCGCTCCAGGAACTACCCACAGCCAAAGTGAGGATCCTTTGTAGGATGTGTATGGTACTCGTAGTTTGATAGACAGAAGCAGCCATTGTTGAACGTGTGATTTTGCAGCATGTCAGCATTTTTCATACATGTTGTCATGGCCATGGCTAGTCTTCAACTTGGACCAAAGATTGGGGGGCATATTGATGTTTCATACCTGCAATTTTCGAGCATAGGTTATTTCCACGACAGACATGTATATACATATATACATGAAAAGACGACACGCAGTTTTCTCAGGCAGCTTGTCGGTAGGGGATGACATCGGTCCCATGGTTCCGATCGTCATGCTTACGATGGATGGTTGGGTTGGGTAGATCTGGGTGTTTCCGCTTTTCGGCATGGGTTGCCTAAAATGATGGTGCCAAGCATCACAGCATTGATTTCCCTCAACGATCATAGCAGGGGTCAGGGGTGGCATAGATGCTCCCATGCCATGAACAATGAGCTGCCAAATTCTCATTGGGCATGCTGTGTTCTATCACAAAGCAGTACAGATTATTATTGCCATTCTTTATGGATGCATGTTTACTAATGTAAACAAGAATCGATGAACATGAAATATGCACATATGTGTATGTATATATATATATATATAGCTGTATATATGTATATATCTATATATCTATATATTTGTGTATACATTTCCATATATAGATATTAATATTTATAAGCATAGTACATGCAAAACACAAATATCTACCCACACATTAGTTGTTTTCAAGTGGACATGGCGACATTGCCGACAGATGGAAGTGGTTGAAGCTGCCCTACGGCACCAGCCACAGCTCTCGGAGGAGGACGGGGGGACCATGCGCGCCAACGCGCATGGTGATGATGGAGATTTTCCCATGGGTTTTGTGTGATGGGAAAATGTGTTTTTTTCCCATAGGTTGTGTTTACCAAACACCCATTTGGAATTTTGATTATTCCATGTGTTTTTTGTGTGTGATGTTCGAACGTATTTTTGTTGGAATTTCCGGACTTTTCTGTTGCTCACTTAGGCTATCAGCCAACTTATTCACCAGAATTGACGAGTTAGTGCTGACTCGCAGTTGTTCACCACTATTATCGGCGAAAGGGCAGGATGATTGAGATTTTCCTGTATCAAGTCGCGGATTTTTGGCGTTTGTTCAGCTACGCATGTGTCAAGAAACAGCTAGGAATCAAGTAACACATGCAGTGTCAAGAAAAAATGAATGGCATTTTTCCATGTGGACATCCCACTGATTTGGAATTGAGTACTGCATGGCATTGTATTCTTATGGCAGTGGGTCAAAACCCTTAGCCCCCCTGGTTCCCCTATTATTAACCATCGTTTTCCCTACGATTGTTGGTGAACTTATCCACCATTATTGCTTGATTGACTGCTTGACGGTTGGTTATTATGCACCATGGAATTGGTTGATTAACTGCTTGACCCATTGCCATATCACCCCATTGGTTCTTGAAACCCGGTCAACCACAGCGTGACAGGTGCTCCTGGAACTGGGGCACATCCTTTCTGTTTTGAAGGTGCCGCTCCTCTCCGCGCGTCGGGAACGGTCGTGAAAGGTGGTGAAACGTGTTGAACCGGTGCACGGCTGGGGGAAGTTCAAGGCTTCTGGGAATGGCTCAACTCTCAGCTTTCAGTGAGCTTTCCAGAACTGGGAGCAGAGATTGGCCTCAGCCCTTGACTTAAAAAGCACGCAGGGGGGGACCTCGGGCGGCCTGGACTCTTGTTGAATCCATGATTTGGAACACGAAGGAGTTTGGAATTGGCCCAAAGTCTTGCGACCTCAGTGTAGCGCAATCTGCCAAATGTACCCGTCGGTCATTCGTCCGGAACCTGCAGTTTAGGTGTTTACAACTATGCGCAGTGACGTTGAACGTTGGTATTCAACCTATCAATAGCTAGCTTTAAGGTGTTTATCAAGGATATTCATGCTAACTAACCATGTGTTCATCCAGGTTATTCATGGATTTTCAAAGATGAGGACAACAAGTGGCAGAGGGGATCTTCCAAGGCTGGGTTCATGTCCCAAGCTGTAGCTGTTGGGGGTGACCCTCGAACAGAACCATTCAGGGCTGGACTGGGGTGGTCAACAGATCCACATGGATCACACACCACCAGCAATATCATTGGAACTACTCCTATATATCATATTGGTACGTATTGATACTCACAGCAATCTCTGTACATATATGGCTATTCAAAATATGAGCACTTGCACATGCGTTGTCCTGACATCTATATCCATTTGTACATTGGTATCTATCTACCTGGAACTTCCTAAAGGTATCGTTTTTTGACCTCTTTGGCCAATGGCGCCTTTGGAATTTCAGAGGCCGTTCCTCATCAGCAGAGGCAATTCTTGGTTTTTTAACGCAATCTTCACATCTCAACTCATTTAGAATAGGATCCTCTGCGCATGTGGTCAGTCTTTCCATGGTCTCGCCTGCAAACCAATTGCGTGAGGCAAACACGTTTCATTGTAAATGCTCAATACTAATTGTCCAACCATATGGTGTATAGCCATAAATTTTGTATGTTGAATGCTTTGAGACTACAATTGCGAGTTTTATCATATGATAGCGTTTTGTATGTTGAATGCTTTGAGACTACGACTGAGAGTTTTATCATATGATACCGTTTTAGTCCCTGAACGCTATAAGTCTACAACTGAGGGTTTTATCATATGATAGCGTTTTGTATGTTGAATGCTTTGAGACTACAAGCGAGGTTTTATCATATGCTAGCGTTTTGTATCTTGAATGCTTTGAGACTAGAACTGAGAGTTTTATCATTATGTTGAATGCTTTGAGACTACAAATGAGAGTTTTATCATATGATACTGTTTTATTCGCTGAATGCTATAAGTCTACAACTGAGGGTTTTATCATATGATAGGGTTTTGTATGTTAAATGCTTTGAGACTACAGCTGGGGGTTTTATCATACGATAGTGTTTTGTATGTTGAACGCATTGAGACTACAACTTGGGGTTTTATCATATGATAGTTTTTTTTATGTTCAATGGTTCGGGACTACAACTGGGCGTTCTATCATATGATAGTTTTCTTTAATATATATTTATTGGATTGAGACTACAAGTGGGTATTTTATCATATGATAGCCTTTTGTATGTTGCACGCTTTGAGACTACAACTGAGAGTTTTATCATATGATACCGTTTTAGTCGCTGAACGCTATAAGTCTACAACTGAGGGTTTCATCATATGATAGCGTTTTGTATGTTGAATGCTTTGAGACTACAAGCGAGGTTTTATCATATGATAGCGTTTTGTATCTTGAATGCTTTGAGACTAGAACTGAGAGTTTTATCATATGATAATGTTTTGTATGTTGAATGCGTTGAGACTACAACTGAATCAACTGAGAGTTTTATTATATGGTAGGGTTTTGTATGTTGAATGCTTTGAGACTACAAGCGAGGTTTTATCATATGATAGCATTTTGTATCTTGAATGCTTTGAGACTACAACTGAGAGTTTTATCATATGATATTGTTTTGTATGTTGAATGCTCCAAGCATTGGATATCATATGGTAGCGCTATTTTGCTAGAAAACCCCCAAAATTAGCGGCGGAACTTCCCGGGTACGCGGCGGAATTTCCCAGGAAAGAGGCAAAATTGCCCGGTCACAATTTTTGGGGTTATCCCCGAATGTGTTTTTGATCTTTTTTGCAGGTTGTATCGGGCGCTCTTTATCAATAGAATATGATCCCCATATGGTTCTTGAGTACATGTTGGTGCCCTCTATTGTTTTCGAATGTTTGAGACGTGTTGCCTTTTCTTGTTTACCAGATAGCTAGCTAGGGTACTATCTGTTTCCAAGCATTGTACAGGTCCGTCCCTTGGAATCTGGTGTGTTTTCCTGAGCCACTTTGGTTGCTGGAATCGAGATTGTGGACAGCGGGGTTGGACTGGCATTTTCAGATACTATGGACGCCGTAGAGGAACTGAGAAAGTTAGGGGTCTGGGTTGTCAGGGTCGAGGTGTGATGGTCCCATCTATCGTTGATGAGGGTGTAGGAGCTCATCATGTTTTTTTTGAATTACACTAAATCTTGTTCCCCTGAAGGCCATGAGGAAAACCATGATTTTTTTGTTTTCTTCAATTCCCACTCCATTGCGCAATGGTGGTGGTGATGATCCCAGTCAAGCGAGCGGACCTAACGACGAAACAATTTGAACAAATCTCGGTGATCTTGGTCCTGGGCCTACTTCGATGCATACTGAAGCAAACGCTTGGCAGCCGGAGCCAGTGTCAACTACGGAAGAATCACTGAACATGGTTCCTTCAATAACCAAGCATAGTGTTGCCTATGTTGGGTGTGTTGCGTCTATTGTGGGCAAAGCTTGGTCCGAACAAGGGTGCTTCCACCCCCACCCCCACCCCCTCGCGCCCTCTTCTCTCTTTTCCATCTATACTTAAATTTAAGATATAAATGAATACGTCGAATCCGTATAATTCAATTTTGTTGAGCCCTAACTGTTTGTTGCAACTGAAGCTGGTGACAAAGAGAGGCTGCATAAGCCTTAAAGCTAAGGACCCGCTGTGCTTTCAATGTTGGGAATGCATGGGCACCAGCGCATGATTGTTCAATTTTTTTTAGACCACCTATTATTGTTCCATGATGGTTTTTGAAATGCAGTGCGAAGCTAGCCATGTTTGCTGGTGAGCATTGGAGAGCCTTGGGCGGCGAGCTGGTCCGGACGATTCAGTGTATGCCAACCATGATACTGTTATTCATTATCCCTTCTCATTTGCAACTACTAAGTTGTTGACCCATCAAGGCGTTCAACGATTTCTGGAACACATAGTAAAATTCCAACATTCGCTAGAGGCAAAATTTTGAAATAGAGGCAATCCTTTTTTTTAGAGGCAAAAATTTTAGGCTCTAAGATTCGAGGCTGAAAAAAGGCACCGCCGGAGGATTGAGGTACCTATTTGTCTATCTACCTATTGACCTACCTACCTACTTATCCATCAATCCATCCATCCATCCATCCATTTATTTACATATGGGCAGTCGGTGGACTTATCCAGTGACCACACATCCGACGTTGCCAACCTTGCAGGGTACTTTGACCTCTGGCAAGCTATACAAAACGGAAGTCCGAGGAGGGTCACCTGTCAGAAAGCTTCGGAGGGGATCACTGGATGACCTGTCTGACCATGGTTTGGTGCAACGAACAGGTTGGAAAATGGATGTTCAGTGGCTGGAGTCGATGGGTGATCGATGTGTGGGGCTTGGATGGTTCAGACTTGCGAATGCGAATGACGTGGCTGAAGGGGAAGTCTCATTACGCACGATGAGCGAAACTTGCATGACTCAGATGCATCCGCCAGGCCCCACCTGCAAGGAATTGATCCAGAGTATGTGATTTGTCCAGCAATTTGGCTTCTTAGATTTCCATGCCACAGCTAGTGACCATTTCGTTTCATGCTTCTTGGATGACACCAATTGAAATCAGTTGCAACCACGGTAGTGCCTAGGTTTCTATCGGCAGCTACAAGCTGCAACTGTTTTTCTAGGGTCCTGGTTCACTCTTTTGTTGGAGCATGATGTGACCACTGTTGAACCGTGTTGAGACACTGCAGCCCTTGACCATGCACTGAGAGGACGCCCCATGGCCACATATTTTGTTCCACGACCCCAAGATTAGGGAGTGTAATCAAGCTTTCATCGTTTGTTGAAATTCGAAACTTCTCAAATCTGAAGAGGGCCTTTGCAACAGGATCCAACAATACAGGCTTGCCTTGCCCATGTTTGAAAAGCCTTATTATCCTACTAGAGAATACAGTATGCAATTCAATCATGCGATGGCATTGCCAATCCTCTATGGCCCATTAAAGGTTTCGCTCCCTCCTGTGAGGCTACCCTGTGGTACGGTTGTGGGGACCAGCTTGTATGCGTTAGCAACTATCCATCATTGCCCTAGTGATGATGAATTATGTTTGATGTCCATCAACCAATAGCTGCATCTGCTAGTAGCTACCAACCCATCGGTACCCTAGTAGTTAGCTGCTACCAACCCATAATCAGTAGCTACCAAGTGGCTAATTGTAACCCATAGTTGCTGGCGAATTGGTGGTTTCTCAAAAGAAGGGCACCCCAAATATATAATCCCATTTCTAATCATTTATAGTAACAAAGCACCATAACTTTGTGGGTCCCGTTGTTGATGATTATCCCCGATCATTCACCATTATCAATGATTACAAACCCTGTAAATCCTTATAACCACCTGTGAATCCTTCGAATCCACATAAACCCATCTAAAATCCTTGTAAAATCTCCAGAAACCCTCTATAAATTCTTATACATCCCTATAAAATCCTTAATAAACCTCTATAAATCCCTAAGAAGTTGTATAAATCTCTATAAAATCTTTATAAAATCCCTACAAATCCCTGCCTTTCGAATCCGACGGCGCCTGCGCGAAGTCATGAAAACCAAGGCGCTGCGGCAGCGCATCGGCCTCCGCACCCATCGCCTCCATGAGTTGCGAGCCCAGCAGCAAGGGGGTCATGGGATTTTCGATGGTGCACCATGGTTAACTAGTTGATTTCATCATAATATGATGGTAAACTATGGTTAACGATGGTCAACCATGGCATTAATGGGTTTTTAATGGTTTGACTATGGGTTTAATTATGGTTTGACTATGGCATTAAAACGAACAAACTATGGTTAAAGTATGGGTTTTAAAGGGGGTTACGGTTAACTATGGTTCGTAATGGGTCATCAATCTCAACATTCAAATGGTTAACTATGGTTAATAGGAAGGAGAGAACAACCAACAACTATGTTTAAGTATGGTTAGCAGCTTTGGGTTTTCTATTCGAAAGAATGGGTTAAACAACTACCATTTGGTTAACTATGGCGAACTATGGCAACTAGTTATCAAGCATGGTTTAACCTATTATTAACCCTAGTTAATTGTGGTTCATAATGGGTAACTCTGGTCAACTATGGTTAGTACAATGAGTAACAGATGGTTAATTCAATGCGCGAGGGGAGAATCACCAACAATGATGGTTAAACAACTACTATTTGGCGGTGAGCTGGTGATGGATGTAGGGATGGCCATGGTAACAAGCATGGAACCCTAGTGATGGTTAAAGATGGTCATGGCTAGTGATTTGAATGGTTGATAAGTTATTAGCCTTGTTATGGTTAGTGCTGGGCAGTGACTGTTGTAGGCATGGATTCTGCGGTTTGAGACTTGCTATAGTGGTGATGTTTAATCCCATAGCCATAGGTTTGCTGGTAAAGCACATGGCACATCATGCTAACGGTTAATCAATAGCGGTTTCGCGGGAAAGAAGCAAGAACGGTAGGCATATAGCAACAAAATGATCAAGAACGACTGATAGTGGTGATCAAAAGTTGACAATCTTGTGTGATATCGAATAATCATTCCGGAAAAAGAGCCAACAACAGTGCGGACATGCCAACTCTAAGTGTGATAATCGGGGCTCGGTTGGGTTGCCAGCAAAATCAGAAACAACCAGCGACAACCTCCAACAAAAAAGGCACGTGAAAACCAACCCTTTCACTCACTAAGTGAGTAGACTCAGATTGTGACCTGGTTGCTGTCATCAACGGCCAATCAACAATGGGACTACTAACGTTGCTAACGCATCCAAGGAACAGATTATTCTTTGCAAAAGAATCGCACAATGACTCACCGCATGATGTTTTCTCAAAGTAGGGGTCCCAAAAATCATTTAGCTATGAACCATTTATCAAGCCAACCATTTTTGGGACCCCTATTTTGAGAAACCACCATATAGTAGTTGTTTCGCAAATTATTGTTGGTACTTATTCCCTATTATCCATAATTGGCTAAACACCCACTATCTGGTGGTTATAACCATTGATTTGGCTATAACCATGATGGTTACTTATCCACCATTATCAATGGTCATAACCCCATTTGAATCATCAAAGCTTCGCTGTGAACCAGTTGAGCTCCGCAGCTGTCCCAACTCACCAGTGACCACATGGAAGCGCAGGAGGTCGTACATCGACGGCCGCAGGTAGCGACTGTCAACCATTCAGCGGCCTGGCGTTGTCAACGCCTCTACGAGTCACCATAGCCAGTATGCCAGCTATCACTGGCCACTATTTTGCAGCAAATGATTGCCAGCTGAGTTACATTTTGATCTTTGTTAAGCATTATTAGCTATGATTAATCGTCGTTAGTCATAGTTGAGCATTATTAAACATATATTACGCGCTATTATTCACCATCAACCATTAGTAGCTGTTAACCGTTGTCAATCAACATTAAGCATATTCTTAATAAGCATTCATGGCTATCAACAACCATACGGAACCATTATCAACCATCATTGACCATCTTAGTGAGCCCTTCGCTTGACTGGGGGTGCATAGTTGACCAGTGCGCAACCATTATTAACCATCAATAACCACTAACAATCAACCAACATCAACCATTGTTGACCATCAATATCCATCATTAGTTAATCAGCATTAACCATATTGACCATTGCTAATCCTTATTTATCACAACTTACATCCGTCCAATCCCTCAGATCTTGCCATGGCCTCGCCACCTGGCACGTATCGGCTCTTCGGTGCCGCGGGCTCTCCTTACAGTGTGAAGGTGGGAGCTTGGTGAGGTGGGAGAACGTGGAGAACAGGTGAATGGTTGGTTGATATTTGTTAGGAACGAACCATGATAACTAGTGGTTGATAATGGTCAACTATGGATAAACTATGGTTAGTGGTTGGTTAATATTTGCTAGGAGCTAATTAATAACCAACTAGTGGTTAACAAATTCGTTAATAACCAGCTAGTGGTTAATAACCAGCTGATTGGTTCAACTAGTGGTTAATAACCAACTGGTGGTTGACACTTTTTTATGGTTACAACTCATGGTTGTTGCTAACTAGTGGTTGATAGTGGTTCCCAACTAATGGCGAATGCTTCATAATGGTAAAATGGTCTTGTACGGTGAAGATATGTGAAGATCCTCGACATGAACAGAGTAGCGTTGTAATGGTTGGACAATGATTATTTGGTTGGACCTGACCAGAGTGGGTAAACATCACCTCCAACAATAGTTGCGACCTGTTGAGAGGTGAACTGCTACCCATTTGTGTCTGGTGACCTATGACGAATCCTTTGCTGTTGGAGCTGTTGGCAGCTGGAGACTTTTTCTCGGCTTGGGCTTGAGCCTGTTGAGGAAACGCTCGGCTGGTGGTGTTTTGGATGGAGAAAATATTGGGGTCCATTCCAAAGACTGGAATCGGAGGTCGTCCAGATGCACAGTGGCTTTGACTCATCCAAAATTTGCTGTATCTAGCTTTCATTCATTCTAATCCTATAATACTCTCAATCATCTAATGAGACAAGGGCATGTCAATGTACGGGCTGCCAATCATCGAACATGTTCCAAGGGAAGCCACATGGTGTCCCAGCTGATGGACGCCTCGCTGAATCAGGTGCGCTCCTATCTGCGCTACAAGAGGATCCAGCATGAGTGGGTGGTGCGCAACAGCGCTGAACGGATGCAGGAACATCAGAAGTATGCCAAGCTGCCTTTGGTCCCAACATTGGTCACGCCTGATGGCCAGGGATTGCAAGATAGCACTCCAATCATGGAGCAGATGGAGCTGATCTTCCCGGAGAGAAGCTAAGCTTGGATGGTACTGGCTCAGGAAATCGGTTGTGGGTTCCCTAAATCTTGTTTAGCTCAATGCAGTGGCAAAACATGAACATAGCTGTGAGTTGGGTGCTTCCGAAATGAGGAGGGGTTCCCCCATGACCTACCTAAAATGGTTGCTTTTGACATCACCATGTTTTGGGGTACACAGGGGGCACCCATTTGAGGAAGCGCCTCTCCCATGGCAAGATGAAAGATGGCAGACCGGCATGTAGATCAGCAAAGGTGATGACTTCACCACTCAACTTGATAAGGTTGGTTCTCACAGTTTGTCATTATGGGAAGGGTTCAACTTTGAACATCTCACTCCCAAACAAGGGATTTTTCACAATCTTAAGCAAATCTGTTCGGGGATTTCTTCTGAGGTACCCAAACTGTTGGGATGTTCGCAGCCACATATGACGATGACCAAAGAACAAGGTGGTTGTTCACCATTGCTGATGCATCTAGCTGTATCCTGGGTTTGAACGTTGACAGGACATTTAAAGTGTGCTCAGTCATGTGCACTCAGTAGTAAGTCATGTGTGGGTCCCAAAACACAAACTTAAGAGCAATGAGTTCAGCCGCCTTGTTGTAAGTCGAGATTGAGTCCACAGGTAAACTTTACACGCAGGCAGCACAGCGCGCAGCTCATGACTTGTCATTTGTCCAAATGCAAAATTGATACAAGCGCTAAAAGTTCTTTTTTTTTCGTCCGAGCAATTGAAAGAAATTGTACGAAGCAACTGTCGAGAAAGGAATCCACACTTCCTGAAGTTGTTGGGGGAATTGGAAAAAACTAAAAAACCTACAACATGCATTGTAAATTGCAGGCCCACATGTAATCTTCAATGGAACTCGGCTTTGCAATGAAGATGACAGGCATGGATACTCCTCGCAGTAGAATTAAAGCACAAACACAACAATTCTCAATTCTGATGGTAATTTCCGTCCACGGTTTTCTGTGCACCGTGGACCGAGTAGCCACTGACTACACATTTGCTCATTAACCAGAGTTATCAACCATGATTGATAAATATCAAGCAATATGAAGCATTCATACCCAGTATCAGCCATTGTTAGCCATTGTAAACCTGTATCAAACATCACCACTATTAATCATCACTAACCATCATCATTACAAATGGTTGATATCATTAATGTTTACCACTAATGGTTACCTTTAATAGGTTACTAATGTGATTTAATTACCATATGTTACTAATAGATGGTTCTAATAGTGATTGAATAGTAATTGATAATTATTATATAACGGTTATTACTAGATGGTTACTGATAACCATCTAATAATCACCATTAATAGATGGTTATTAATAATGGTTCGGATTATTAGAAATCACCATCTATTCATTGCCACTAAGGTGAACCACTATTAGTCACCACTGTTAATCATTAATGTAACCATTGCCATGATCACCACGGTTGGTCCAGGAAGCATTTCCCCCAGCGGCGCCTGCGAACGATTCCTGTCGGAGCTGCTGGAAGAGTTTGGCGACGAATGGGGCCACTGGGCCACGAAGGATCCGGCAGCGAATCACGTGGTTCAAAGCTGGTGTGTGGTGGTTAAGTAGTGGTTAAGTGGTGGTTAACATGGTTTAGTAGCAATGGTTAGTAACTATGGTTAGTAACAATGGTTGGTAAGTATGGTTTCAAGCTATGGTTTAGTACTGATGGTGAGAACGATGATTCAGAAGTGGTGAAACCATCAGTTATCATGGTTAAGGATGGCTAGAGGGATATAACGAACGGTCAGTAAGGTTAATCATGGCTAATGATTCACTTGATGAGGGTGAATGATGCTTGATCATGGTTCATGATTCATGGTGCCACCCTGGTTCTCATTTAACAATGCTTTGCTTGTATGTATGCCTAACCTGGTGAAGAATGGTGGATGATGTATGTTGAGTGCTTCTGAAACATAGTGGATTGAATAAGGACTTGTTACCAAAAACCAACGAAGCATGGATATACCGAACTAGAGTCATCGGATGAAACTAGGCCTCGCAACTCTCTTGGATGCATGATGGATACAGATCCACATGCTTGAGATTCCACCATCCGCGATTCTGGTGAGGCATCAACGGTGCATGTCTTGATGGCTGCCGACATTTGGAGGTTGATCATGGCACAGCGGAGCCCAGGGGGTACAAGAAACCATGGTGGTTTGTTTGATTTTTTGGTGGCTTCAGATGTACCCCCCATTCGGTGCCCCTGTGAATGGATGGATGCATCCATATTGGGTGATTGTTGGGTATCGAGCGATTTTTAGTCAGTTTTGATTGGTTACTAACCACTACATAAACATATACAATCCTTATAGTTGGTTACTATTCACCCATAGAAACCCATGACCCATAACCAAGATTGCTTGTTCGAATTTATGATTGCTTGCTAACCAGTGCGTTACAACCATACGGCTGTGAGTTATTACCCTTTACCCCTGGTGAGCATCCCTTTTGCTGGTATCGGAAGCTCCCAGCCCAGCCATTGCTGGCGAAGCTGCCCTGGTGAGCATCCCGTAAATGAAGAGATGAGTCTTAGGTGGTATGTTCACCGTAGGCACTTTATGTGTTGTTGGTTATGACCCAGCTCGCCTAGATCAATCGGGCAACCTACAGCAACCAACCAACATAACATCAGTTTATATCACTAGTCACCAGTCACCTGGTCACCTGGTCACTAGCCACCTTGTCACTAGTCACGAACGACTAATCACCAACCAAGATATGGCTATGGGTCAGTTCACCCTCAGTCCCCCTGGTTCCCCTATCATTCACCAGCAAGTTTTCACTATAAAATTGTTGGTGAACTTATCCCCCATGAACGTTGCTTCGCCAAGTGCTTGACCCGGTCGCCGTATCCCCGGCTGTTCGTGGTGCCCGGTGGTGCCCCGGCAAGGCAACAAGTGGATGATGCATCTTCGCTGGTATAGCAGCTCCTCTACCACCTCCGCGGAGGTCTTCGCACGCCGTGCGGCAGCGGAGTTTTGCTCAGGCCGGGGGAAGCCGCAACGGGAAATCTCAGGGCCCTGCGAAGTCATCCAGTTTTGCAGCCGAAGAAGTGGTATCCAGGTGAACTCCGGGAGATTTTCCCAAGTTTTGATGGTTTTCTGAGTTTTCTTTCAGTATAGGGGTGTTTTTTACATGTCACTTTCGAGTTGTAATGAGGACATATGATGGTTAGAGATATCCAGATTGGAATCCATGATATCAATGGACTTGAGTTGGAGCCTGGCACCGGTCCTGGCAGCTATTGGAGCAATGTCAACTGCGTCCTGATGGTTGAGTACTGGAGAGGGTTACAGCATAGGCGTGGTCTAGAAGTCGTGATCAGCTCCTGTATGACCTAACCTTTGAAAGGGTGGAACCAAGTTTCCAAATGATGCTTTGAAATGCTTTGAATATCTCCCAAATCCAGTAAAACAAGCAGAGCCAAACACGAGGGAACTGGCATTGTGGGTGGCTCTTGAATGCATGTTGAATCCTTCTGGTGATGACGTTTACTTTTGCTGACGACGAGGTTCGTGTTGTCGTTGTCGTCGTCATCATCGTTGTTCTTCTTCTCCTTCTTGTCGTTGTCCTCGTTGTCGTTGTCATTGTCGTCCTTGTTCTCGTCGTTGCCGATGTCGTCGTTGTCGTGTTGTGGTTGTCATAATTGTCATGGCAGCTGTGGTCGTTGTTGTGGTTGTCGTTTTTGTTGTCTCCCTTTTGTTGTTTTGGTTTTCCTATGTTCTCGTGGTTGTCCTTTTCGTTGCTGCGCACAACTTGATGATCACTGGCAGCCTGGATACAACCAGCTTCGGTGAGGTTCACCAGATGAGGACGCCATGGCTGCACTGGCGGCCAGCTTCAAAGACCGCATGTTGAACCGCGGTTTTACAGCTGCCTGGTCGCATGGCGGCCGCCTGCCTGGCAGGTCCTGGGAATGTTCATCCTCTTGACTGAAAGCTGGTGAGCTTGAAGGTTAGCACCTCATCCGAGATTTATGTTCCCAAAAAAAAGGTTAACCTTTATAAAACTTCAGGTTTCCGAACAAAAAACTGTGGGTGAGCAAGCAGCATGAACCCTTTCGTCGCTTAGTTCTGCATCCAAGATTTGCCGCCGCAGTGTGTCCGACCCCAGAGCACAGTGGACCAACTACCAACTAACCGAAGAATTTGATGGATTGAAAAGCTCTTGTTGGTAGTTGGTTCTAACCATTGTTTTCACTATAATTGTTGGTTATTATCCCCCATTGTTGGTTGATGGTGGTTCTTAGCTCCTCAATGAGGGCTTCTTATGGGCTCCATCTTTCTGGGCATCCGTCAAGCTGAGGTGGGTTCCAATTCCACCACGGCTCCCATCATCGAAAAGATCCTTGGACTGCAATAGCGGCTATGGGAGATGGGCTATGAACCAGTCTCAACCGTAGTTGTTAACCATTTTGAAGCATTCATTTTCCAGCTCTAAATTTGAGGCTGATTATTTTGAGCTTGGGTTTGCGCATTTCGGTTAAAGCAGGTATAGGATGCCGGGGTCAACCGGAGTCCTTTGTGCAGAGAAGAAGCTGCCCTGCTCACTCACTTGAGGGTTATCTAAGAAATCTAGGCTCGTCGTTCTTGCAGTCACCACCATCATCGCAAAAAGATCATCTGGGTGTATCCATAGCTGGACACTTGACAGTTCTTGACCAAACTAGTACTGCTTGATGATGAAAGATAACCACTTCATAGATGCGTTTGGCCAGCAACGACAAGCTCTCCATGGTCCCTCCACGGTGCGGCGAGGTCCTACATGGAGACCCTGCAGATGCTGGAGAAGCATCTGGCTCTGCGGCCCTTCCTCTTTGGGCAGCGGCCTTCCCTGGCGGATTTCGGCTTGGCAGGTCAGTTGTACCAGTGCCTTGATCTAAGACGGTCATGTACGGCTAGCCAATGATAGCCAACCGATAAGAGCGAGTCAATGGTTCAGAATCATGTGGCTATGGGTCAATATTGACCATCAATAATGGCTTATAATGACCAATAAAACTATAGGGTAAACAATGGATAATGATGGGGAACCAGGGGTACAGAGTTTTGACCCACAGCCATGTGAGTTAATGGTCACCACTTAAAACATGCGTGGTCGATAATGGTTTATTGCCAGTGAAAAGATGTGCGAATGACAGGAACTGATTAGCAATGACTGTCAACATCCATCATTTGATTATCAACCATTTTCAACCATTATGAACCATTAACATCTATCAAAATGGCTCAACCATTTTCACCTCAGGTGTTTCAGCGACGTGCTGGCGGGTGAGCTGATGCGCTTGCACGCACCACATGTGGCGCTGTGGTGCGAGGTGCCAACCGGTGTGCCACATGGTGATGGTGATGGTTGGTGGTGGTGGATGGTGGTGGCTCATGAATGTTCATGATGCTTAACCAAATGTCACCAATGGTTGATAACTTCAATGGTCAATGTTGGCTAAGCGTGTGCTTACAATCCAGTGATGATTGTCAGCAACCACCACCACTCCCACAACCAGGGTCACGCAGTCAACTGGAGATGACGGACCTGGAAATCATGGTTCGACACGGGTGGTTCCAGGGCAGGGGTGAGCAACGGGCGAAACGGGTCGTTCCGAATGGGCCCCAAGAACCCCTGGATTGCCAGTGATTGCAAGGCTACCCAAAATTGATGGAAGTTGCTGCTCAACAGTTGAGGTATGTTCCAATCATTGATTTGGGGTTGCCATCTATACAACAGTTTGATTTCTTTCACTTTTAGGGGTGGCTATCCCCAACCTTCATGAAGTGTACCAGCGGATCCTGATCTCAAACCGGTGATCCTGTTTGGGACGGCTGGCAACCGATTTGAGATGTGGTCAAAACTCATGGACGTACAATTCGCTCCATTCAAAACTCATGATGCTTGATTTGTTACAACAACATCAAACAAAGGTATGCTTATCGGCCCTGTTTATCCTGTCATTGTTGTCATTTACTGGTCGTCCTCCCATGGCTGCTGGATTTCTCAGTGATCATAGCGAATTGTGCCTAATGATGGTTGATCTTTCTTACAACCGCTGGTTAATCGTGGCTGAATCTTGGGGTATGTTTCCATGTGGAAATGCCACGATATGCAGCCATTGGTCATCCCCAAAAATCCCGGATGGTCCCTTGGAAAGACAGGCCGTTGCTCAGGTTCGGGCCTAGAATTGGTTGATGGCTTAGCATTCTTCAAGCAGAAAAGATCAACCATCAGCCACCATCAGCCATCAGGCATCAACCATCAGCCATCAACTGGCTCTGGGTCAAAACCCTGTACCCTTGTTCCCCTATCATTAACCATTGTTTTTCCAATAGTTTTGTTGGTGATCATCCCCCATTAGTTGGTTGATTAATATTGACCCATAGCCACATTATAGTTAGTATGTATCCCCTATAATTGTTAGTTATCATCCCCTACTATTAACCAGTTAACCATTGTTGTTGGTTGGTTAAAGCCTTGACCAGCCATATATAGCTGGTATATCCCGTACAATTGTTAGTTATCATCCCCTATGATCAACCATTAACCAGCTAGGCTTCACCATTGGTAGGTTGGTTGAAGCCTTGACCCACCACCAGCTGCCCACCATGGCTGGAAGAACTCCACCGTTGTGAGGTGATGGCGAATCCGCATGCCGAAGGCGAGGCCTTTGAGGACTGGGCGACATTGGTGCCTCGGTGCAGCGCTCACAACGGTGCCGGTGCAGCATGGAACTCACAACGGTGCCCAACAGCGGGGCCATAGATCTGTCGGTCAAGTAGGAGCAGATGCGGCATGGAATGATTTTCAGTGGGCACTGCCATGGAACGATACATCTTGACGATTTGATTTTGAAGCAAGCATTCTGAATATGAACGCTTCGGTAGGTAGAAGTACGTAACACGTGGCATAAGCTAGTACGGTCATCTTCTTTAAACAATCATTCTACGTTTTCTCAACGGTGGTTTGCTTGTTGTGACCTTTGTTGCCGGATCATTTCATGGGACCAGAATCATGAATCGACGAGCATCATGAGTGCCGTGATCATTTTAGTCAATGGCCGCAGCGGGTCAATTAGTCTTTCGTCATGATGAACAAACCATCATCATTGAGAGTTCTTGACAGTCAGTTATGACAGGCTTCTGGTTCGCACAAATCCCCCACTTGTGACAGCAGGTTATATAATGGTCTCTGACATGGGATCCGTATCATTCAAGTCATACACAGTGCGGTAGGATTAGCAACTGCCAACGCTGTTCCTGAGGCACTCCATTGGCTGTAACCGCATCAATCAACGATGGGGACAGATGGCGGTACCCAACTGTCAGCCATGGTCCTGGCAAACCACCTCCCGGGTGTATATGTTGGTTGTGGACAAATCAATTCTCCCTTTTTCTGATATACCAATGCATGAATCCATTTTATTTCCTAATTCTTTATTGGTTATTGTCAAAGTCATTCTTGATTGTCAAACTTACTTTCCCTGTTGTCATGGGCGTGGAGCTGTGAAAGTCATCGGTTGCCAGTTTGATTGTAGTCATTCCATGTTTGATGGACCAGGTGCATCACTTTTGAATATCACTAATGGATACTGCAGGTAGATCATGGTAGATCCATATTGAGAACCTGTCCATAGTTGTTGGTATATTAGCAGCTAGTTAAGGCACAACCAGTAATGGTTTATGAATATGGATCTCCCATTACATGATTTTTGACCGTTACGAATCAGAACTAGTTGATATCGACCATGATCAAGCACCAAAGCAGCATTTCAACAACCATTTCATCAACCAATATGAAGCATTTCGAGCCCAACAAAACATCATCGATCACCACTACTAAGCATTCCAACTGGTTATTCACCAAGATCAATCATCGCTAACAAGTGTTGATGGTCACATTTACAGCTTGGCAGCATAAACCATGGACGAATGATAGCGCGCTACACCTGAGATTATACCAACCAAGTACCATGAGAACGTGTGGAACTGGAACCCATAATTGAGAGTAAACCAGATCTTCCTTTAGATTTAATCACTTACACAATTAGTGAGAATACATCGCTTGCGAACCGTTTTGGTGTGATTTCGAGCTCTAGATCACAAGCAGGTTGGTTGATTGGACCAAATTTGCACCGATCCTAGATAGTAGGTGGGGAGTTCTCATGACTCTGTTGTCGGACTGTTGATCAGTTTTGTGCTATGCTGTCATGGGTGAAATTTCCAGTGCTGATTACATCCGTTCAGTCGAACAATGTTTTACAACAACATATCTTGTGCATGTTAGACTCACCCAGCATGGATACATGATCACTACTATATCAATCATGCACTGGAATCGTTGATAGCCATTACCAATTGGTTTTATCCATCGTAGTATCGGCAACCATTAATGGCCCCGTAGTTTATCAGTCATAGTCAAACCATAGTTCTCAGTCATTATCAGCCATCCATTTACCATCAATCAACCATTGATCAACCATTAATCAACCATGGATATCAACCAGGCTTATCAACCATTAATCAAGCATCAACCATGGCTATCAACCGATCTTCCATTTCTTGTGGTTGATCATTAGGACTGGCCGTGCACCACCAAGGCTCCAACCCTTGAACCGTTGATCGCATCACAGGTGCGCATGTTTTTATGTGCCTGGACGGTCAGGGCCGGGCTGTGAGGGTCACCGGACAAAAGATGGTCATTGCCACAGGGGGCGTTGGCAACTGCCACATGGGTTGCTGAAGTGATGGATGTTGGGGTCGAAGTTGGTACCTCCAAAGCAAGTTGCAGCCACGACTCCCACGCGACGTTCAACTGCAGTGCCATCTGAGGTTGGTCGGATGCCAATTCCAGGGCATTGCAATCTGGGAAGAAGGTGCGGGCCATGCAAGGGTTATTTCGCCATGAGCAGTAGTGGCTGCACTGCTTATATGGTGGTTTGTCAATATAGGGGACCCCCATGGTTGGTTTATTACTAACATAGATAAATATAAATGATGAATATTGGATGATTTGGGGGTGCCCCTATTTTGAGATACCACCACAGAAGCTGATTGAGTGCGAAGACTACAGTAGATTCATCATTGTCCGAAAATCGCCTGTATAAATTGAACAATCGTCACCTTTCGATTGCGTGGCAACCGTGAGTATTGACCATCACCAGTCATCAGTTAATTATTTGTTGTTTGGTTATGTGCCAAAATAGGGTAACCAATAACCCAGCTAAAAATCATCATTTTACTAGGAAACCATTGGTTTTTTGGGTGCCACTATTTTGGCACATACCCATGTGTCCCTATGATTGTTGGTTCGATCCCAGCGATCCATCCCTGCAAGTTGATGTCGAAGGAGCGACAGGCAGCAATCAGTACAACAATCATTGTCCAGCAACTATAGGGTTATTAATTGACAATGATTGACAATGATTAAGTATAGCTGCCAGCAACTATCATTATGAACTCTAAGCGATTATGAACAACCATAATCCTTGTTGTTCTTGACATTCACACAAATGCTGTTGATTTAGTTCACGCCTTCGCTGCGAACGATCCCCTGTTCAGTTGTGAGGAATTATCGTTATCCAGGAGCTGAGAATTCCTACCGAATATGAAACAAGAAGTGTTTGTCCATAAATCCACATGCTTCATCAGACATTTTATGGGAGGAACAACTCTTAGAGAAATGATCAGCGTGTACTAATCAGTATACATCTAGTGCGTAACAACCAATCTATGGTTATTTTTTATCTTAGCAGATAGATCATAGATGTGTGTATGCGCACATGCACCATGTATATATATATATATATATTTATATATATGCTAGCAGTGTGTTGCGGAGGCTAGTTGATGGTGGATTTGAGAAGAGGGTTTGTTAAAGACAGGCAAGCTTATATTTGCACAATGACGGCGCTCATGATTTTGTGGCGCGACAGCCCACCAAACAACTTTTTCAGGCATTGGAGGATGGATTGCAGAAAGAAGTATAGTTGAGCAGGCAAGCTTATATTTGCACAATGACGGCGCTCATGATTTTGTGGCGCGACAGCCCACCAAACAACTTTTTCAGGCATTGGAGGATGGATTGCAGAAAGAAGTATAGTTGAGCATTGGGTAATGGATTGCAGATGGCGCCTGTGAAGATAAGCAATGAACTTGCAGCAGTGTGTTGCGGAGGCTAGTTGATGGTGGATTTGAGAAGAGGGTTTGTTAAAGACAGGCAAGCTTATATTTGCACAATGACGGCGCTCATGATTTTGTGGCGCGACAGCCCACCAAACAACTTTTTCAGGCATTGGAGGATGGATTGCAGAAAGAAGTATAGTTGAGCATTGGGTAATGGATTGCAGATGGCGCCTGTGAAGATAAGCAATGAACTTGCAGCAGTGTGTTGCGGAGGCTAGTTGATGGTGGATTTGAGAAGAGGGTTTGTTAAAGACAGGCAAGCTTATATTTGCACAATGACGGCGCTCATGATTTTGTGGCGCGACAGCCCACCAAACAACTTTTTCAGCAGCATCACAAGATCACTCCCCTATCGATCTGAAAAGCGACTTAGCTTTTGTGAAGGTATTGAGACAAAGTCCTTTTGACTAAGGTCCCAGTGTGCACCCAAAGATCCGAACCGCGAAGCCAGTACTCGTACTGAGCGGATCGGATGCAGTTTCGAAGCGCTTGGGTTCCACTCTTGACATGTTGATTGAGTCGAAGCTTGTCCTTGAGGAACCGCCAAGCACGGTCGATGTGTTGCGTGCCGGCTTTGACTTTGATGGTGCATCCTCCTGGTAGCTTGTGAGAAACAACCCGGACGTACTGGGGAGGCGCCCATCTAACTTTGCCCTTGACAACCACTTTCTTCTTGCAGTGCACCACAGCATCATGCACCATGCCACTCACTTTGCTGCCATAACTTTTGGCCGAATCTGTGTGGAGCACGACCTTTCGCCCAGCAAGATGTTTTTCTGCCAATGGCGTCCAGTCGATTTTGTGGATGGGGCCTGGGCCTGGCGCTCTTTTCACTGACAAAGCAGGATTGAGACGGGTCAATACTAGCGTGGATGGTTTGCCGCGCGCAAGGAGGCCCGACCATTGCTCCCAAAGTATGCACTTGCCTTTGGCCACAGCATCCTTGTAGGTGAGATCCCTTGTGACATCAGTGCGATCGAACGTCGCTTCATCCGCCTCAACGTCGACCCAACTCTTGCAGTCACCAAACGTGATCTTCTTCTCCTCTTCTTCAACATAGGACCGGCGCAAGCAGTGGAGGCGACCACGCATGTCTTCAATCATTTTGTGATTGCATCCCAAAAGCAATCTGCATTGAGGAGTCGATGCGCCAACAAGAAGAAGAAGCAGCAGCGCAGCTTGCACTTGTAGAGGTTGATGCTGCTGGCCTGATGAGACTTGGAAAAGGGGATGCAGATGGTGCGGGACTATGTGGGACCCATTCTTGAGCAGCGGCAGCCTGGAAGGATGAACTGTGAGATCGCCATTTTCCACGCGCTCAAGGATGCTGAGGGCGGTTGGCCGGGGCGTGGACACATTGCCGTCCTGCGCATTGTTCGGGCCAAGGGTGATGACTGCCTTGCCATTCTTGACGCAGACGGTGCCATTGACTCCAAAGGATGGAGAGGCCATTGCGAATTTGCAGTGAATAATTGAAAATGACCAGGTTTGATGCTTTAGACAGCTGGGCAGAAGACCAAACAATGTATGCAAACTTATGGTTGCAAAGTATGTGAAGCACATGTCAGTG